>JAJSOF020000005.1:165727229-165827229 GCA_025594305.2 Periplaneta americana | reverse complement strand
TCTCACGACTGATGAACTACAGCAGGAACGAACCGATCTGACTGATAGACTGTCCGATCTAACTTATTTAACTGATTTGCACATTGACTGAAATCTGCCCTAAACCTCTGTTCTTGCTGGTGATTACATAATCACAATTTGCTGTAAGACTGCTTTAGAAGGCGTTGATATGTTAGATAATATTAATAAAACCAGTCCCGTTTTACGTATATTCTTATGCAGTATACATCGAAATTACCATAGATAAAAACGCAGTACATGTAAAAAAAGTGCACACGAAGATAGACACTTTAATGCTTATATTATGCAAGGAAGAAATTCAGTATAATCTTTATGTTGAGAATATGTAATGTGTGCAGGATTATGCCCCGTGTTGTGCACTGCACATTAAGAATATAAGCGCACGGAGAGTTCGCAGTAAATGTATGTACTACTTAGGAAGCAAAAATATAAAATTGTCTCTCCATCCATGCATTTTAAATGGAACACTCCACTAACGTATTCCGGAAGCCCATCCTCCTGGATGCAGACCCGGAATACCCGGCTGACGTAGGGATATGACCCCGCCATTATGTGCTCCATGCCAGACCACGAGCAAACGAGTCTAATAATTTCAATCAACAGAGCGCACGTGCTACATATGTCAGAAATGTACACGGCCACAGCCGTATCCTTTTGTTCGCATTGAGTTCATGTGGCTGCTCTTCTCGCTAATAATTTCTAACACAGTTAGCCACGCCTCACTTACTATGGGTAAACGTAAACTGAACTACTAACTGGAGAAATCTATAAATCAGTGCTGTCACCGTAGAACCTGGTCACAAATTAAAATCAATTTTGCAGTCGTTCTGGATGGAATAGCTGTAGGACCAAAGTACGTGGGTTCAAATTACTCTCGTGCATTTCAAAATGATGCGTAAAATTATTGGCGTATCACTGAATGAGAAAATCCCAAATGCGACACTGTACCAACTAGCAGATACACAGGACATCGCACAAGCAGCCGTTTCCCTCAACCTAATATGAGCAAATGCTGGGTAACTTTCGGTGCTGGTTCCCGGACTCATTTAAAAAAAATAGGTTCCAGCCGCCAAATTACTCTTCAAGGAACGACCACTCATATAAATTGAGGGAAAGAAGACAGAGGACGGACACTGGAAAGTTTTCTTTTCTCAATCGTACTATCAGGGACTGGAATGCTTTACCTGCAGACTTACTAAAAGCTTTACCAACAACCAAAAATGTGTTTAAAAATAGGCTTAAGGACTTTACCAATAGACGGTAATTATACATAGTATTTTTTATTGTAAGTGATATTTTGTTATTGAAGTGTACTATCAGTGAAGAATTATGTTATGTCAGTGAAGTGTGTTGTGTAAGTGAAACGTATTCCTGTCAGTGAAGCTTTATAGTTTATAGTGGCAGTGCAAAGTATTTGAACAGTGAAATGCTTTTGAAGTGTTAGTGAAATCAGAATAGAATCAGTGAAATGTGTCGTAGTTCCAGTGCAGTGAGTGAGTTGACAGCGAAATGAGTACTTGTGCAGATATGAACATGTCATACTCGTGGGTTTTAGTTCGAACTTAGGTTTAAGATACAAATTAGATTTATTTTAAATGTTATTTTAAGTGATCGTGCTTCATTTAGTTTAGGATATTCCCTGTTGTTATTATTATTATTATTATTATTATTATTATTATTATAAATTATTGTTAGTATTAATTATTACTATTATTATTAATTGTATTTTAATTAATAAGTTTATTATTGTCATTATTGAGTTTAATTAGTTACCACTGCCACCGGATATATACCCATTGCAGTGTGAATAAATACATACATTACATCCAAATGGAAATGGGGTGGACACGTGGCCAGGCTACCAGGCGACAGATGGACATACCGAGCTACCATGTGGGACCCCCGTATAGGAAGGAGACTTCAAGGCACACCTCGGCGCAGATGGGCAGACTTCTTCAAAGAAGAAGCAGGTCAACAGTGGTCAGAGAGGCAAGCGATATAAGAAAATAAAAACTACTAGAGGGACATTTGTACATAGACAGGAAGTTGTGAAAGGCAGTAGGGAATCATTGTTAAAGAAATTCAAATTCCTAGATTTAAATATCACGTCTAACGTGAACTTGCTCATCACGTTAGGCAAATAGAGCTTTCCCTTATTTAAGGAGGTCTTTGCCCTTCATGGGACACAATAGGCTATCTTTGTCTTATATTTATCTTGTGTTTGGTTCAAGTTTGTCGAACGTTATCAGAACTGAAGCCTGCTTAGGAAAAGCAAATCTGTTTAGCTCGCTCGAACATCATCTTCCTCTTCTTCTTCTTCTTCTTCTTCTTCTTCTTCTTCTTCGGTACAATAGCCTTCTTAGGCCAAGACCACCTCAATGATTCTCCTCGATCTGGTTTCGCTCGAACTTGCCTCTTGAAATTCGCTGGATTCTCCTATCCTCTCCACTCATCCCTCCATGCTTTTAGCTGCGTAAGGATTTTAGAAAAAGTCTTGTGAAGTTTTATTTAGATGTAATGACAGGTAATTTTTATTAAAAAATAAGATTAAACATCCACAGAAATATACGTGCATTTAGGTAAATATCATTATGTTTTAAACCTACATTACAGTTGAGACAGGAAATCAAAAACTCCCTAACTCCTAATAAACCAAATTTTACAGGAGAGAGAAAAAACTTACTATTTCTCTTACTAACTTTAAATATTATACATTTATCTATTAATATTGTGTAAAGTTACATTTTTATCAATTACATACTTCAAAAACTAAATTTTTACATTAATTTACGATACAATTTGAAATAAACACTGCTGGAGTTAGTGGTTTTCTGACTTCCACAGTGTAAGAATTAAGAAAAGTGAATAAATGAGCCATGTGAAGAAAAAAAGACAAGTATATCATAATTCCCTTATGAAATATTTTAATATACGAGAAAATGGAACTTTATTATTAAGATTAATATTGCTACATTTTTTTAAATTTCAAATATGAGACAGAAAATCACAAATTACCATAAAGCACATCAAAATACACAAATAAAATCACAAACAATATTAAAATGTTAACACAGTCTCATTCATGTTACAGATTATGTTTTTTTCTCTCTCCCACTCTCATGTTCCTTCTGTGCATCTAGATTCTAGATTATTACTATCCGCAAACAGAATTTGGTAGGTTTCTGAAAGTTAATAGACTCGATATTGTGCCTTTAATAGTCTTACTTACATGGATTTCATAGATTTTTGTGACATTCTGAATACCCTATCGTATCACTTTACTCAGCTGGTTGAGTGATAGTGTTGCCACCTATCGGGAAATTAAGCTTGGAATCCAAAAACTCTCTTTTTTCATGAAGTAAGTGGAGTTCTGACTTCCACGAGTTTTAAAACAGCCCCCAGAATGCAGATGAATGTCGATATTAGTGTATTCTTGCCTTCCACGCATGCGGGACAAACTAAAAAGCATCGTCCAGCCCATAACTCAATTTTATCAAAAATTGGAATTAGTGGGTTTTTGATCTCGCTGTCTCAATTATTACTATTACTAATTACAGACAGAAAGTAGCTATAATTACATTCTTCACTTAATAGTCAAATAAATCACGGTAACGATAGTTATGTGACTATACGGATGATGAAAGTATTAGCGTCGTATATTACAAACGCTATGTTCGGTTCAAGTTTGTCGAGTGCGACGAAGTTCGATATTCGTCGTTGTTCGCTCAGCAGGAGGTGGCCTGTAGTGTTTGTTCCACCTGGTTATAAAATATTCGCTGTTATCTACTGTTTAAAAGCTTAAGAATTTGAGCACATACCTTTCCATTAGTTTTTCATATGGAATAAATTTGTGAAACGAGCAGGTCAGAGTTGAAATCCTTATTGAGATAAATTACCTGGTTGAGGTTTTTCCGGGGTTTTCCGCAACCCATTAAGAGAGAAAATGCTGGGTAACTTTCGGCGCTGGACCCTTGACTCGTTTCGCCGGCATTATCACCTTTATCTCACTCAGATGCTAAATAACCATAGTAGTTGATAAATCGTCGTAAAATAACCAATTAAAAAAAAGACGAAGTTTGTAATGTCTTGGTAGGTAATTCTTTCTCATGTTTGAACATTGCACAATATTAGTCAGTACTATAAAATTGCGTTTGTAAATATATTTTGTTTGATTTATTTGTATTTTTCTGAATGTTTAATATTAGCAACAAGAAAAATTACCTATACTTATTACTGTGCGCAACTTCGCAAGATATGTGCGTGACATCCTTATGCAGCTATAGCATAAAGGCGCGGGGAGAGGAGGAACTAAAAAGGCACCGAGAACATATAAGGAAAGGGAATGGTTGAACAAACCCAGAAGGAGCTTCGGTTCTAGAGACACTCGGCAAACATGACTTCTACATATTGTTCAATTCAATTTATTTGGCCATTAGACATACAGTTTTAGGCTTCGTCAGAATACATTGAAAAACATATAAATACATTTAAAAAAACATTAATAAAAGAAACTGTAAAATTTAAATAATACAATGAAAACGTGAAATAATTTCAAACTTTTAAATTAAAGAAAACTAACTAAATTTTTTTTTAATATAATAATATTATTTATTATTAATATTTAATATTTATTAATACTATACATTTGAGCTACATTAGGCATTGCAGCCCGAAAGAGCAGAAGCTCGTGCTCGGGCGCAGTTCAGATCAGTTATACAAAATATATCACAAAATTACGAGAGTTCATTGAGCACAATCACATTAATAAATGGTAAAATACATACAGCATGTAATAACAGGGTCTATATTAGAAAATAAGTACATGAATATTAGAGTAACAATTTTAACTCAATTAGCTTAAACAATTAAATAATTAATCTGATTTGTTTCTTAAATCTATGTGTTAAGTGTACTTAGCTCAGGGTAAGCTCTAATTAATGTATTATATATTTTGGGTCAAAATTTCTGCTGTGTTTTAATCCAGCAGTTGTATGGCATTTGGGAGTATTTAGAAAGAAACTGTAGTTTTGTCTCGTCTGGTATTCATGAGGATCATATTTAAATTTATTGTGGTTTTTATGAAGTAAATCAGCAATTTTTGTTTATAAATTTGTTCTAGATTTGATACGCCAAATTCTGAAAAATTAATTGAAATTAAACTTATTTATTAAAATACAATTTCATACAAATTTGTGTTGAAAAACTCAGCCACAGAATAAAAAGGATTATTTAATAACGAGTTGTAAAATCTAGTTTTGAAGCTATTGATTGGTAATTTTTAATATTGACTGGGGAGCTTATTATATAATTTCATCCCCATAATTAAAAAGGTTGTGTTGCTCTTGTTTAATCTACAATATGGAATATTAATTTGTTCACTATTTCTAATTTCATGATCATGTATATACTAATGAGTAATTGTCGATATTTTGTCGAGTGTAAAGTACTAGATCATATATATACAAATTTATGATTGTTAAAATCCGTGATTGTCTGAAAAGTGGCCGACAATATTCCAGATAGTTTGATTTACATAAAATTCTAATGGCTTTCTTTTGTAAAATCAAGACGCTTCCAATTCTGGTTCCATTTCCCCAGAAAATTAGGGCATATCGGATTATCGACTGAAAGAAAGAAAAGTAAGCACATGTTAAATAATTTGGGAAACGCAAGTCGTTAATTTCTGTAACAAATATAAAACTCTTGATAGCTTTGTGCATATGTATTCATGTTAAACTGGAGTCTATAAAACGTCCTAGAAATTTTGTGTAGTTGAGTCTGTTGTCCTTGTTTATTAGATAATTTAGGCTGAAAGTTATGTTGATAGTTTTTTCTTGATTAAGCAAGAAACCATTAGATTCAAACCATAAAGCCATCTGTGATAGAGTGTCGTTTTTGAGAGCATGTAATTGATTTAGAGCAGAGGAAGAACATAGGATGCCTAATGAATATTGCGAAGTTCGTACTATCTAGATATTCTCTCTCATGTTCGAAAATTGCGTGACACAATACTTCGTTCCATAATGTCTGATAGACGTAAACATTGCTGGTAGAGGAAGAGAGAAATATAACTGCTATTCAACCAATGGCAGAGGTCTCATTCCATGCTTGACTTGAAGTTGGACCGGGGTAGGTAGAATATCTCATAGTGTTCACAAATAACCATAATTATATTAAACATTGGTGTTTAACTTCCCACCCTACTTCATCCTCAAAAGGAAACTGTTTTATCCCTTTGCACTCATTAAAGTAATCCCTACTCGCATTCTTCCAAAAGGGAAAAATAAAAATATTTGAAGCTTCTACTTTTGATCCATTTGTTTCTATCGTCAACATAATTTCGGTACTTTGAATAACTGTTTTGAAACAAATTCCTTTTCACCACTTGATATCGTAGCCAAACTTCAGCCACTCTAGCTTTATAATTATATACGGAGATTGAAGATAATCCTGCATCGAAGTTATTCCGGAGTTGTTAATTAAATTGATGAGTCTGATAAAAAATTGGTCCACTTTCAATTAATCAGGTATTACGAAACGCCTAGCCCCACGCTAATGGGAAACTATGCTAGTAGTCCCTGTCTGCCCTTGACACTCGAGAACCAGTTCTTCAATTGGCCTTCGGTCAGATTAAAATCTTCTACTGTCTTCTGTGAGGAGAATGAGTGTACTAGACCGCAAGAGGTAGTTGAAAATAATTTTTCCTTTTTTATAGTTTACTGTCTGATATAAGCTTAAATTTTGTAAAACATCCTTTCCGCTAGTACTGCTACTACGAAATATATTGTCAGTTTTACTTACATTGTTCTTAATACCAATCAGAGGTCTGCATCGGACGTTTTCGCTCGAGCGCCAAGTAGTTCATAGCATAATCCGATAGGTAGCGCACATGCATGATCGGGTAAAATTATCACGAGCGATAAATCCTCGAACGGTATAAGCCGAGCGTTAGACATTCGTTCTTGTTACAGTGTTGAACTGTGTAGTAACATCATAGATGTTTATCATTTCAAAATTTTGCAGTGTTTAACTAACCTCTCCATAGTACAACTACAAAACTTGCTTTAAAATGTAATATAAATGTTGTAGGTAAACGTTTTTTTTTTTTTTTCCACACAGGAATGATTTTGTTTTTGCCACATCTGATAGATGTTATTGGATGTAAATGTAATTATTATAAACGTAGAACACAATCACGATAATGCAAGAATATATCAAGTTTTCTAGTAATAATAATAATAATAATAATAATATTAATAATAATAATAATACTAATAAACAGTTGTGCATCATGATTATTCGTTTGATTATATTTTTTGTGACGTTATCTCTGTACTAATATTGTTATTAATCTACTGCTATATCAATAATATTTTGTAAAACGTTTCTACATTGTCGCAGTATATAGGCGGAACACTATGTATGGACTTATCATATTATATATCTGGTAAATCAAATATTGAATAATTATTAATTAGGAATAATAACTGTAAAGTATATCGAAGTTTTTCATACTATTTTATTTATAACTGTTTTGGTACGTTCCATTGACTGTTCCATTAAACGTTTGTCATAAACGCAGAAAATAAAGCCTTATTTTTACCGTGTGAGCAAAACATATGTGTATCTTATCTGTCGCCTTCCATACAAGATAAGACATGTCGGTGAGATGACCTTATACTGTGCGTCTATTTATTACGAGCGTATCACGACCGATCGTATCTCACTAGAGGGTGCGACGCTCGACAGAGTTCAAGCGAGCGATTTAACTCCAAACTACTTAAATCTACAATATTGTTATGTCTTATATTTATTTATCAGCTTATAATAGGTGGCCTAGTAAAAAATTTACGCAAGAAGAAATAAGATTATTCATGGAATGAATTCCAGTTCAGTGTTTATAAAATAATCGTGAATTAATTAATTAATAGAAAAATATATATTTTACTTAAATAATAAAATTCCTATAGCTACTTAAATCTACATTAGCGTTATGTTTTCATTTTATATAGGAGAGGGTGGTCTCATACAAAATGTAGACCTACACAAGATAAAGTATTAGTATTCATGAAATAAATCCTGTTCGGTATTTATAAAACAACCTTGGACTAATTATTAAATATAAAAGTATTTATTTTATAGAAATAATAGAATTAACATAGTTACTTAAATCTGCAATATCACTATATTAATTTTTTTATCATTCCGACGTACCTTCCTCCTCCGAACCGGCAAGCTTCTACCACAGTCTAGTATATACAGTCACGAAGCTCAATAAGTAGTAAATATGCATCCATATATAGTTGCTAACAACTAAGATCGCTACTATCGCCTCATTATAGACAATGCGAAATAGTATCTGCACAGTCTATTGTCCCTAGTACCCTCATAAACTCATGCTTCGTGACTGTATATACTAGACTGTGCTTTTACCACGACTCTCCTGCTCCTAAAGAACGGTCGTTCTCAATCAGCGCTGTTTGTGTAGGGCTGCTATATTGTAGAGGCTCCAGCGTTTGATCATTGCTAGAACTCAGTCTTTTCATTCCGCAAACCTTGCTTCGACCAGGCATTGGCTAAATTAATACTTCTGATCTATGACATTTCACCACCTCCCGCTCATTATACGTATTTTTCTCGAGACTTAATATATTATTGCATTATACACGACATAGTTTTGTTTGCAGTTATAAAACAAATAGCATTTAAACCATAGTTAACTCCTTCACTGTTAAGGACGTAAAATTTTCACAACTGCCAGTTCATATACCCTTATTTATAATGTATAATATGTTTCATAAAATCAGAGTGCCTAATGTATTATTTAATTTTATGGGAATTTCAGAGTATTTGAACTGCAAAATATATTTTAACTTTTTATTATAAAGAGAAACGGTTGCAACAGCAGTTAACTGACACCCAGTCAGCAACCGCACATGCCGTTATATCGATTGTTTTACACGGGCCTCCCCATCCTTTACTACAGACTTTAATTAACTGCAGTCGCTGGGATTTAAATCCGACAGAGGTCTGCATCGGATCTTTTCGCTCGAGCGCCAAGTAGTTCATAGCATAATCCGATAGGTAGCGCACATGGGTAAAATTGTCACGAGCGATAAATCCTCGAACGGTGTAAGCCGAGCGTTAGACATTCGTTCTTGTTACAGTGATGAACTGTGTAGTAACATCATAGATGTTTATCATTTCAAAACTTTGCAGTGTTTAACTAACCTCTCCATAGTACAACTACAAAACTTGCTTTAAAATGTAATATAAATGTTGTAGGTTCCCCCCCCACACACAGGAGTGATTTTGTTTTTACCACATATGATAGATGTTATTGGATGCAAATGTAATTATTATAAACGGAGAACATAATCACGATAATGCCAGAATATATCAAGTATTCTAGTAATAATTATAATAATAATAATAATAATAATAATAATAATAATTAGTGTATCAATCTTTGCGTCTGTAACAGTTGTGCAACATGATTATTCGTTTTATTATATTTTCTGTGACGTTATCTCTGTACTAATATTGTTATTAATCTACTGCTATATCAATAATATTTTGTAAAACGTTTCTATATTGTCGCAGTATATAGGCGGAACACTATGTATGGACCTATCATATTATATATGTGGTAAATCAAATATTGAATAATTTTTAGCTAATTAGCAATAATAACTGTATATCGAAGTTTTTCATACTATTTTATTTATAACTTCATGTTCCTGTTTTGGTACGTTCCATTGACTGTTCCATTAAACGTTTGACATAAATGCAGAAAATAAAGCCTTATTTTTACAATGTGAGCAAAACATATGTGTATCTTATCTGTCGCCTTCCATACAAGATAAGACATGTCCGTGAGATGATCTTGTACTTTGCTTCTATTTATTACGAGCGTATCACGACCGATCGTATCTCACTCGAGGGTGCGACACTCGACCGAGTTCAAGTGAGCGATTTAACTCAATGCAGCACTCTGAAACCCGCTATCTCTAGCACGATATGTTGGCCGGATATTGACAATAGGAACTGTGATGGACGAATACCATTAAGCTGTGTTGCCAAATATTTCTAGGATGCTTTCATTTTTTTATCTTGATGTTTACGTTGGCGCTTTAGTTATATCGTTATTGGCTCTTGATGATAGCTTTTAAACAATAATCGGCGCAAACGTAATTCACAGTAAATAGTAATGCAAAGTTAAATGTTTTTCTTGACATTTCTCTGAACCACGGATACGGATTACTGAACCTGTTGAAAGACTTCATGAAAAATGAAGCTGTGTTGCCGTTTAGTGCAGTGAGAAATGGTTGAACATTGACGTAAGTTTTTTCTAGATGCCGTGAATAATTACACACGTGTGAGATCTATTCCATATTCACTTTACAGGTTATCTTCTTGTACCTGCGCGAGAGAGATGTTCACGTTTCATGAACATGTGTAACAAGAGGATGTGAATAGAACATACTGAAAACACAAAAATAAAAATTAAAACTTTAAATTGTAATTTGAAAATGTAGAAACTGTGTTATACAAATATGACAGTAGCAACGGTAGCTGCATCAGTGGAAGGGGAAAAAGTTTTAACGCAGAAGTTGAGGAACATGTGCACAGGTCATGGAAAGCACCTTGTGAGGACGTTTTGACAGTGGTATCATGCAAAATGGTCTCAGGCCCCCAGCAAAAATAACTCGGCAAACCTAACTTCATTTTATTCTACAAAAAGAGGAAAAGAAAAGCGAAAATAATTTCATAAAGGTCTCCAGGCAGTTTGAATATTTCATGACAAAAACGAATGACACAACTCATTGCTCGTCAAAGAAAGGATAGAATGGTTCAACCGTTAGAGTATGTGACATTTCTCTGTATTCCATAACATAATATATTGAAATTATATACTGTATCTCCAGCTGTATCTTTTATTCGTCTATCTTCTAAAGTTTTAACACTATCTTTATTCAGTTTCATTTGTTTATTAATACTTGAGGGCGAATTTTAGGTTCAACCACAGGAATCATATTAATATAAAGACCATATTACAGTACCTTTCCATACACAAGTAGTCGCTTATTATTATTCATAGAACAAAAGGGTCTAGGGGTTTTTGCCACCGGAAATTTCGTCACATATATAAATAGACACATTGTTTTAGTCATAGCATGTATGATCACACTGTGTATTTTGGTCACGGACAATTAGTCACATTGTAAAATAGTCACAATGGCGGTTTTCGTCACTGGAAAATTCAACACAGGCATAGATGGTCACAGATAAATATTAATATTCTTTCAGAGTGGATTCTACAATTTTGCAACTAAAAATTCCCAGCAGTGTTGTGCCCAATCGCTAACACGTAACCGAGAATATCATCACTATTCTTATAATTCTCACAGCATACCACACAATCCTATAAATCCTGGTATATGTATTATGATACTTTCTTTTCTTCTTGATGGGCGAAAAGCCGGACTGCAATCTTTCGATGTCCCGATCAATTACATTACCTCATTCCTTTGCTGTTGAAGAACATAAAAAATGAAGGATGTGGTTTTCCCATCAAGGTATTAATTCTCCAGTACCATATTCGCAAGTATTAGTTCTTGGTGAATTGTGAAGAGTATATTGATAACAGTTATACATGAGAATTTAAAAATACGGGGCATAATTTCAGGTATGTATTTCCCACATGTAGACAATCAAAATAGTTCATTACAACCTGTGTCCGGAAATGCTTCATTTCCGAGTTATGGCCTTCACAACATTGAAATTCACCGGAACGTTTTTCTTTCCGCAGGTCGTTGTCATTAAAGAAGATGTTCAAAATGTCCACCTCCTGCTTGAATACAGATCTCACATCGATGTCTCATTGACCTGCGAACACGATCCCAAACTCCAGGAGTATTGCGTATGTCCTCAGAACATGCCACAATTCGATTCCGAAGGGATTCCAAATCAGGCACCGGACACGAATAAACCAATGATTTTAAATAGCCCCACAATTAGAAATCGAGAGGGTTCAGATCAGGTGAGCGTGGAGGCCAAGCAATTGGACCACCTCTACCTATCCATCGATCAGGAAACCTTCGATCCAAGTACAGTACCGGCGAGTCGTACGACTGAAGTGAGCAGGAGCGCCATCATGCAAGAAGTGAATGTGTTGACGATTGATCAGTGGAGTGTCTGCTAAAACATGAGATATGGTTCCGGTGAATTTCAATGTTGTGAAGGCCATAACTCGGAAATAAAGCATTTCCGGACACATGTTGTAATGAACTATTTTGTTTGTCTACATGTGGGAAATACATACCTGAAATTATGCCCCGTATTTTTGAAACACTCTGTATATATTTGGAGGGATAATTAATAATTGTTGATGTTCTCTACCGCGTCTACGTTCTCTGATAAAATTATCAACATAGTTAGAGATAATAAATCATCTACATTTTCTATCAGCAGATCAAAAGATTCTAAAATATAGTCCGTTGGAACGAAAATCATTGCCAATAAGGAGTGGAATTGTATTCTTAATTGTTCATTTTTTTCCTGCGATATTCTGCAGATAGTCCTAATTGTATGCATGAAATATTAGGCCTGTGTCGAAAATAGAATGTGTGACGATGAGGCCTGTGTCCAAAATGTAATATGTGACGATGAGGCCTGTGTCCAAAATGTAATATGTGACGATGAGGCCTGTGTCGAAAATGTAATATGTGACGATGAGGCCTGTGTCCAAAATGTAATATGTGACGATGAGACCTGTGTCCAAATGTAATTTGTGACGATGAGGCCTGTGTCCAAAATGTAATATGTGACGATGAGGCCTGTGTCCAAAATGTAATATGTGACGATGAGGCCTGTGTCCAAAATGTAATATGTGACGATGAGGCCTGTGTCCAAAATGTAATACGTGACGATGAGGCCTGTGTCCAAAATGTAATATGTGACGATGAGGCCTGTGTCCAAAATGTAATATGTGACGATGGGGTCTGTGTCTAAAATGTAATATGTGACGATGAGGCCTGTGTCCAAAATGTAATATGTGATGATGAGGCCTGTGTCCAAAATGTAATATGTGACGATGAGGCCTGTGTCCAAAATGTAATATGTGATGATGAGGCCTGTGTCCAAAATGTAATATGTGACGATGAGGCCTGTGTCCAAAATGTAATATGTGATGATGAGGCCTGTGTCCAAAATGTAATATGTGATGATGAGGCCTTGTCCAAAATGTAATATGTGATGATGAGGCCTGTGTCCAAAATGTAATATGTGATGATGAGGCCTGTGTCCAAAATGTATTGTGACGATGAGGCCTGTGTCCAAAATGTAATATGTGACGATGAGGCCTGTGTCCAAAATGTAACATGTGACGATGAGGCCTGTGTCCAAAATGTAATATGTGACGATGAGGCCTGTGTCCAAAATGTAATATGTGATGATGAGGCCTGTGTCCAAAATGTAATATGTGACGATGAGGCCTGTGTCCAAAATGTAATATGTGACGATGAGGCCTGTGTCCAAAATGTAATATGTGACGATGAGGCCTGTGTCCAAAAAAATGATAATATGTGACGATGAGGCCTGTGTCCAAAATGTAATATGTGACGATGAGGCCTGTGTCCAAAATGTAATATGTGATGATGAGGCCTGTGTCCAAAATGTAATATGTGACGATGAGGCCTGTGTCCAAAATGTAATATGTGACGATGAGGCCTGTGTCCAAAATGTAATATGTGATGATGAGGCCTGTGTCCAAAATGTAATATGTGACGATGAGGCCTGTGTCCAAAATGTAATATGTGACGATGAGGCCTGTGTCCAAAATGTAATATGTGATGATGAGGCCTGTGTCCAAAATGTAATATGTGATGATGAGGCCTGTGTCCAAAATGTATTTTGACGAAAATTCCGTACGTCAAAAAATTTATGACGAAAATGCCGGATCCCAGAACAAAGACAGTTTCTTTTTCTTCTTCTTTTTTCTTTTTATTTAGTCAACTGTCCGAAGACAGGTCTGAACCTGAACCTCACAAGTGATACCCAAGGCACCACTTATGAGACAACTAGGCCAGGAGATAATTGTGTTAGGTTGGCCAATTCCATTTCCCCTCCATTGCATACATCGTCGATTAGCTACATATTCCATTAATCAGACTTCAGATGCACACAAACAATTGTTCTTCCTCTGACACATATCGTCAAGTGAGATGTACTACCTGATAATAGATGTACATATCAGCCAGAACCTCAGAGGCTTTTTATGGCGGACATAAATATCTCAGTAGGAATGCAGTGTAAATGATATTAAATTAAGATCTAAATATACCGAAACAAGAAATTCTCACAATTCCATAACTGCATTGAGTTCGGAACTTAGTAACTTTGGAATAGTTGTGCAAAAACCTTTTCGAAGTTAATTATTGGAATAGTAGTTCTCAGCCTTTTCCTATGACGTACCACTATTTTTAATTTAGGATTTTAGCTGTATCACTAACCAAATTTATTACGGGAAAACGTCATGTTTCGCTCACAGAAACACAAATTGCATTTCTATTCTCCAAAATCAATAACAATTGATTGCTTTATTTAGGTACGTTTAGTTACGAAACAGTCTCTCTTTTAATTTATTTATTGGAATGTTCTATAAAAAATAAATGAAACTGTATATAGGCCTCGCCATATTTGTTACATAATGGTAAAATGATTAAATATTAAAAAAAAATACATCATAAATATATAATATCCCTTCTGGTGCTACAGACTGTAATTGGAATATATAAACAGTTTCAGTGTGAAGGTTGTGCTTGTTTAGCAAACAAAACTTCTTTATATCAGGTTTCAATTGAGTTACTCCGAGTCTTACAAGACTAACGGAGGAAAGGCAAGAGAAGACATGAGAAGAACGAGTGAAGGAATGAAGCGACTACCAGATATTAGTGATTGTGAGACAGAATAGATAGGGCTTTGGAGAGGTTATTATCGAAGAAGAAGAGTGCTAAAAAGTGGGTGAAGGAAAGTTAGGGGTGGCAAAAGTGTAAGAAAAGGAACAGAGAAGAAAGAGTTAAGTGTAAGAGGATAGGGTAAGAGTGTAATAAGATAAACTATCAAACAATGAATACTGTATATATATCTGAACAAATGTGAAGTGGAATGAGAGAGAAATTGGAAATGTAATTTAAGTGAATTAGATATTTGATGTTTTTCAATGTTTTGGATTGGGAGTAGTAGCAGGGGTACTATAACTATAGGAGTATTATAGAAATAAATATATGGATAGGGGTAATAATATAGGAAATTTAGGAGCGAAGCGAAAAGAAAGAGATAGATATGTAAATAACGCAAATTATGAAGGAAGGAATATGCAATATTTAATAGGAGTGAGAAATGGAAGGGAAACAGTCTATGTAGGAGGGAGAGAATAGAAGAGGATAGAGGGGGAAGGACATATAGCAATTCAGTCATAACAGAACATTAGAAAGCAATCAAGAAATTCTCGGCAAAGAATACATTAATAGAAAAGAGTTATATGTATAAAGGAATGGTGGACCGAAAAACAGATATGTGAAGGTCCACCATAACTGTGAATTGTAAATTTGAATGACAAATAAATATCAATATCAATACTCCGAGTCTTAAATCAGATGCAACATTCAACTTATTCCTGTGTTTATTTTTAAAGAAATTAGAGAAAAAAACCCACATTCACAAAAGTAATTAGATGGGAACACCATAAACAATTTTTAAAGTTTTTCTGAGATGAGAGAATATTAATTTCATCTATTATCAATCGAAAGTCTGTTAAATCCATTTTCTTGATCACTTGCCTCAGATAACCATCACAAGATATCTCGTCTTTATCAGAAATAGTTATGGATTCTAGGAAAGTGTCGTCAATAGAAAATGGATCACTAATCCAAAAACTCTGAAATACGTAATTGTAATTAACTTTTTCATTCTTTGACAATTTGATAATAAGTATAGTAATACTATACGGTTGTTGTACATTATTTTGTAGTAACTGTTAATGTAGTAGCCCATACTTTTGTGGAATAAGACCCAAGTAATTTGTTAAATAAATTAAGACCTAAAACATAGTAACTTTGTTAGATTCGATTACATTCCAAATGGGACTCGATTTATCAAGTACGTAAAAATGCCACCGTAGGATAAAAATTTGTGTGCTTCTGTATTATCGAACAACTTATCACAGAAAAAAAGAACTAATCTCCACAACACGTGTTTCATTTGCAGATTACGAGAAAGCTTTCGATCGAGGTGATCATGGAAATTTCTGAGATACCTTCAACAAAGCAGGGCGTCGAAAATTGCCTGACAGAATTCATGAAAAACTGTTGTATAGAAATATTAAAATATGCATTGACATGTAAATTATGTTGGTAAATATTATACATAAATTGTTATTAATAGAGAAAACATGGTAAATTAACAATTCTCTTCGGAATATGTATTAGATATCTTTCTTGTGTTAAATTCTATGTAACTGGTTAATACGTTTCGGTCTGTTATGGACCTTCTTCAGAACTGGTTGTTGCTGATCACAAAAACACACCCAAATGAAATTCTAAAGACACAACTGAATTTCAGAACACATACATTCTTTGACTCCACATTACACTACACAAACACACCCCCACAAGAAAGAAAACGAAAGGTGCCAAGACCAACAACAACCAGTTCTAAAGAAGGTCCATAACAGACCGAAACATGTTAACCAGGTACGATAGAATTTAACGCAAGAAAGACATCTAATACATATTCCGAGATGATATAGTTTTAAAAATTGTGTAATCAAGATGTATTAACAATTCTCTGAAAACATAGCTAGAAGGACATTATAAAAGCATTAAACCCAATGACTGAGAGTTGGACACAGTGTTATTTCATTTTTTTTTTACAACCAAGAGACTTTTAGCTTAAAAGGAAAATATAGAGAGTAAGATTGGAGACAGAAAACAGTTAAATGTTATAAAATATTTATGCCGAAAATTTCACTTTGCCTTAAATATTTAACAAACAGAAATGGGAACGAACAGGAGTCTAATAATTTAATACTGTTGGAAAACATTGTATTTTAAACTAAATATTTCATTAAGGTAGCCAGAAGGAAAGCAGGAATTGAAATATTCCAAATTAAAATTTTATGAGACAGTGGCTAAATCTACACTGGTATAAGCTACTAAATAAGTTGAACGGACAAAGGAAAATAAAATCAACATAAATGAAATTATCAAGACCATTCACATAGTACAAATTACTGTAGAAAAGGAAAGATCCAAAATAGGTTAACTTCTCATTTTGACGATAGAAAAGCAATATTACAACAAACTACAATATCCTGATACTAAAAGAAGATACTTACTTACTGGCTTTTAAGGAACCCAGAGGTTCATTGCCGCCCTAACATAAGCCCGCCATTGGTCCTATCCTAAGCAAGATTAATCCATTCCCTATCATCATATCCCACCTCCTTCAAATCCATTTTAATATTATATTCCCATCTACGTCTCGGCCTCCCTAAAGCTCTTTTTCTCTCCGGCCTCCCAACTAACACTCTAGATGCATTTCTGGATTCGCCCATACGTGCTACATGCCCTGCCTATCTCATACGTCTGGATTTAATGTTCCTAATTATGTCAGGTGAAGAATACAATGCGTACAGTTCTGTGTTGTGTAACTTTCTCCATTCTCCTGTAACTTCATCCTTCTTAGCCCCAAATATTTTCCTAAGCACCTTATTCTCAAATTCCCTTAACCTATGTTCCTCTCTCAAAGTGAGAATCCAAGTTTCACAACCATAAAGAACAACCGGTAATATAACTGTTTTATAAATTCTAACTTTCAGAATTTTTGACAGCAGACTGGATGATTAAAGCTTCTCAACCGAATAATAACAGGCATTTCCCATATTAATTCTGTGTTTAATTTCCTCACGAGTATCATTTATATTTGTTACTGTCGCTCCAAGATATTTGAACTTTTCCACCTCTTCAAAAGATAAATTTCCAATTTTTGTATTTCCATTTCGTACAATATTCTCGTCACGAGACATAATCATACACTTTGTCTTTTCGGGATTTACATCCAAACCTATCTCTTTACTTGCTTGCAATAAAATTCCCGTATTTTCCCTAATCGTTTGTGGATTTTCTCCTAACAACTAAAAGAGGTTACTGGGAATAAAATTAAACACGCGAAAACTAGAAGGAACTATCGATTAGCAGGTAAGGTATTGTATTCAAGAGTATAAAAAATTGCGCGCACTATATATTATCCAGGTTATAGTTGTGAAAATTGTTTTCAGATTTGCCACTACGTCTGCGGGATATCTTGAAAATTTACTGTGCACATAATACGGAATGTAGTGTCACTGTTCATAAATATTGCTCGCCATGGGGCCAATTATCCGTAATTTGAGCTTTGAACGATCCGTCGTGCGTGGCATTGAGCAAATTTATAAATTAATCGTCACTTCAAATGATAAAGAGGATGCAATGACTGGAAATTTAGTGTTAAAGTGAAAGCGCGACCGCAGCGATCTATTTACTTTTCACAGCTCCAGGATTCCGCATTTGTTTAGCACGGGTGGGTTGTTTGACACGCCTGGAAGCCATGTTCTTCACAATAAGCTGTAACAAAGTGCAGCGTTGCCTGATTTATAACATGACCGTGTAACGAATAAATCCTGTAATCACTACAGTTTTATAAAATTTGTAGAATTTACGTAAATTTCAGGATTTTATATAAAAATAGCTGTCGAGTGTAAATTGTTGCATCTCCCATCCTTTTCCTGCGTTAATTTGCGAAAAGAATTATAGCTCATTTCACCGTTACGAAGTTCCATTCTGGTCAGAAATGTCATTGATAATATGTTTTAATTAAACGTATGGCCAGACGATGTTGTATTTTGATGATTTCCCTCGTGTCGGTCGGTATTTATCCAATGTTTAAATCAAGTGATGGCCATTGTTCCAATATGTGCAGAGCAATAATGACACCACTCACTATGGCAATTAAACATAATTACATTTTGATACGTATTGCCAGTGGGTATTACATGTCATTTTTCATATTATAAGAAACATAAACTGAATAAAATAAATAAGAACTTTTGATTATATATTTCACCACACTCCTCGAAACATTTCATTACAGGACGTTTGAATGAAATTACTATGGCATATTTGCTTAACAAGTAGTATTGAAATTAGGAGTAATCAGGGTCCGTCAGTGCTTATCTGGTTAACAAATATTAATTGTAGAATACTTGTCACATTAGTTTATTCAGTTTTTAACGTTTTAGGCTTGAATAAGCCATCTTCAGAAAAGTTATATGCCTAATTACATGAATTAAATTGGTACATGTGTGTATAGTACAAAACAGATGAATCAGTTAAAAGTACAGGGACATCATTTTATTTTTACTAAAATTTCTAATATTAACCTGAGTATACCTTTGGCTAAACACCGTTTTCTACCCCTTTCCACAACTGGAGTTCGATGATACTGGCGTAATATACAAATAAATCACTTTACTAGGTATAGGAGGGAAGAAAAGTAGTTCACCCATTTATGTAAACTAGAAAATATTGCGCTTTTGAGTTTGATCATTTTCATTAGGTTTTTGTTTAATCAAAATACAGTACATTATTAACAATGAGTGTTTTTACTCACGAACTGAGCTGTCCATGTGGACGTATTCATTATGCAGTGTATATTATACTGTCTACAGCACATTAGCGTACACTATAGAGAATGAAGTTAAATTGAAAAATGATCATAATGTGGATATTTAAACACATTTTTGAAAATGGTGGCCGTTCATTTCGATACAGGCTGAAGTTCTAATGTGCATATTATCGCACTATAGACTATTGCACATAATTCCAATTACCAGTTTCGTCCTTCGTACCAGTAACTCGTGTTGAAATAAATCTGTACCTACTCTATAAAATAGTAGGCCTACCTTACGCACTGTAAATTCAATCTTAACTTCTGCCCGATCCGAAACCTACAGTCCGTCCAAGTTTTTATGTCGCAGGGTCGTAGAAAGGGGGAAAATCACGTGACAGTTAATTACTTAACGAGGCCCTTTTATTTGTTATTTTAAACAGTTGTATAATATTACGTAGACGTCCAATTTCTAACAGAAATTAATGTTTTCAGAAAAGAGCTAAGAGAGCCCAGCCACTAGCCTTTACAAAGAGGCGAATAGAAGCGGGTGGGGGAAACCGGGATGCGACGTAGTCAAATGGACGACAGTATCTGTGCGATTATGATTCAATATTGAAAACTCTTTTGTCACTGGAAAACGCGAACATATTTCTGGAACGTACAGTTTACTGTGACCGTAAGACTACTATGACTGTATGTGTACGCGGCCTTGGTTCTGTGTGGACGGTTGAACTTCATTAGTAGAAAGGTGGGAGTGAAGTACATTCAAAAACTCAGGTACAATAAAAATTGAAGTAAAAATAAAATGATATCCCTGTATAAGTCTCTGTGGTGACAATATTAAACATAAATTGATTAGAATGTTAAAAAAGAGCTATATAAACCATGGTCATAGATTATTAAAATACTAAAATATTAAAACTGTGCAATATTCTTACAATTACAATATGTTGGACGGATAAATCGTAATATAGCGAACGCCAGTAGGGGAAGTTATCCCCACCCACATGAAATGTGCATTCGACACAACATTCGCCTATCACGTAGAGTGTCTGATGAGTTAGTAGGGAAAAGTGGAAGGGGTCGTGGGCGGAGCTACTACGTTCGCTATATTGCGATTTGCCCTGTTGGACCATCTGTGGCAATATCCAATGCTGACTAGAGTGAAGGTGCTTTAACAGTATTAAGATCCACATATGTACTTTTCTTGGTTCTTGTATGTAACCTCCCCATTACGTTTGTTATATGTGTCACATTTTGATACATATTTTCTTTCCGCTTTACAGTTGAATTACCTTCACTCTAGTCAGCATTGGATATTGCCACAGATGGTCCAACATATTGTAATTGTAACAATATTGCACAGTTTTAATATTTTAGTATTTTAATAATCTATGACCATGGCTCATATAGCCCTTGTTTTAACATTCTAATCAATTTATGTTTAATATTGTCACCACAGAGATTTATACTTTTAACTGATTCATCTGCTTTGTACTATACACACATGTACCAATTTAATTCATGAAATTAGATATATAACTTTTCTGAAGATGGCTTATTCAAGCCGAAAACGTTAAAAACTGAATAAACTAATGTGACAAGTATTCTAACAATTAATATTTGTTAACCAGATAATCACTGACGGACCCTGATTACTCCTAATTTCAATGTATTAGCTTAACGTTCCTCACTATGCCTTTCAAAGTAGTATTGATCCAAAATCTGCTTTGTACTATACACACATGTACCAATTTAATTCATGAAATTAGATATATAACTTTTCTGAAGATGGCTTATTCAAGCCGAAAACGTTAAAAACTGAATAAACTAATGTGACAAGTATTCTAACAATTAATATTTGTTAACCAGATAATCACTGACGGACCCTGATTACTCCTAATTTCAATGTATTAGCTTAACGTTCCTCACTATGCCTTTCAAAGTAGTATTGATCCAAAATCTGCTTTGTACTATACACACATGTACCAATTTAATTCATGAAATTAGATATATAACTTTTCTGAAGATGGCTTATTCAAGCCGAAAACGTTAAAACTGAATAAACTAATGTGACAAGTATTCTAACAATTAATATTTGTTAACCAGATAATCACTGACGGACCCTGATTACTCCTAATTTCAATGTATTAGCTTAACGTTCCTCACTATGCCTTTCAAAGTAGTATTGATCCAAAATCTGCTTTGTACTATACACACATGTACCAATTTAATTCATGAAATTAGATATATAACTTTTCTGAAGATGGCTTATTCAAGCCGAAAACGTTAAAAACTGAATATACTAATGTGACAAGTATTCTAACAATTAATATTTGTTAACCAGATAATCACTGACGGACCCTGATTACTCCTAATTTCAATGTATTAGCTTAACGTTCCTCACTATGCCTTTCAAAGTAGTACTGATCCAAAACTAGAAAAAAATTCCAATGAAATGTCTGTAAACAAAAATGCATGTTGAGTTATGGACCATGTTGCATTATGACCTATTATCCTCATTTTTATTTCACGTAGGAGTGGTTACCACCCAATGTCACACATCCTTCAAACCTACATCTCAGAAAATTACTTACTTTACACCTGCGAAGACATCTGGCTACTCTCAGATTTGCGGTCATGCATCGTATACACACACCTGCTATGTTTGTATACCTTATTTTATTTCATGGAGTGCAGTTTCATAGAAAATACTTTGCCGACAGACCTTCTACTGCCCACTACTAATTGGTTGTCATAAATAAATGTCTTCCTTACTGTGACGGAAATCTTGTTTTCTCCTGTTAGTAACCAATCACAACCCTTGTTCAAAAGAATTGACAGGCTCCCGTCAAATCCACGTGGAGGCAGAGTTGTCGCATCTTTTCCGAATTCCAAGAATCCCATCAGATTCACTGTCTCATTTCGAGGGTCACCAGGATTGTGGCAACTGTGCAATGTTGGGACGAGGGGACAGGATGGAATTGTCAGAGTTGTTTGTGTAGGAAGTCATAAATTTGTAAGTGGGTGTTCAAAGGAGCCACCGAACTGCACTCCTTGAAATAAAATAAGGTATACGTTGTCGGTGGGTGTGGCACACACTGAGGTCTTTAAATGTCCCCATAGCCAAAAGAATCTAAAGGATTATGGTAAGGTGATCGGGGAGGACATGCTACAGGACTTCTCAATCAAGCCATCGTTCATTAAAATGTCTGGATTAGATATTTCCGTAAAATATGTAGAAAATAGGGTGGTGTCCCATCGAACATGAAACACACCCGTTATTACACTGCAAAGGTAAACGCAAGAAAGGAAGAAAGGTCAGTGACCCTATACTACTGAATACTATAGTCAAGCTACCGGTGTAGCTCAGTCGGCTAAGGCGCTTGCCTGCCGATTCAGAGTTGCGCTCGGGCGCGGATTCGATTCCCGCTTGGGTTGATTACATGGTTGGGTTTTTCCCGATGTTTTCCCCAACCGTAAGGCAAATGTCAAGTAATCTTTGGCGAATCCTCGGCCTCATCTCGCCAAATACCATCTCGCTATCACCAATTTCATCGTCTCTAAATAACCTCGTAGTTTTTACAGCGTCGTTATATAACCAAGTAAAAGAAATACTCTATTCAAATAAGAAGTTATATCTGAAAATAGTGTACCTATAGAATTTAAGGCACATGATTTAAATAGACTTTGTTTACTTACCTGTATGCTCAGGAATGCTACCAGTTCTCAGAAACGATTGACGACAATAGGTCACAAAAAAGTATGACCCATATCTCAACAGATATTTTTGTTTCCGGATATATGTTCATACTGTTTGTCACGAAAAAGCGTCATTCATTGAAGCACCCGATATTGACATGAAATTAATTAATAGGAACATAATTAAAACCGTTTTACTAGAGGTGATTTGTTACCGCAGTTTCTCGATACCGATAACTGTTTTAGAACTTTGATAAATCGATACTACCTCTTTAAAAGTGAAAACTGGAAACACAAGAGAAATAATTAAATCATCGGAATGTGTTACATTTTATCGATATATTCCCGCCCTCTCTTGAGATTTATTGTTTAAGAGAGAAGTTATGAGATTCATAAGTTCAAATAAAATTACTGAAGAAGAGTCGTAAGTTTAAATAAACTGTTTTGGAGAGAATCGTATCTATTCGGCCTTCAAACTAGGGGAAAAATGTAAAGTTGCAGCTATACTAGAGTGACGCGGTTACAATATGTGGGTTATTTTGAATAACCGTGTATCTATAGGCCTATGAAAGGAATGTCACTCATGACAAACGTAGACATGAAAGAAAATAATTACCATCGTTAAATCTGACAACTTTCGATTGTTTTTAATGAGAGTTTCTTTTAACATTTCTATTGTTTAAATAAAGATTTAGTGACTTTTCGTCACTATCTTGCAACAAAAATTAAACTTTCTCTGTTGATAATAACAGTCAAACAAGTCTTGAACTAAAATTTGGCGACTTTCCTAAAAATTCAGTTGGAAGCAGAGGTTACATGATGTCGTACTACTGTTCATCAGCAATCAGTATGGTTTGCGATATCAAGGACTTTATAATCCTTATTCGTCTTTATGGATTCATTTATTGCTCTTAAGAAGATTGTTTCTACGATGTGTCAACAAGGATGCCAGAATTAGTTTTATTGTAACATGTAGTCCACACCTGTGGAGTAACGGTTAGCGCGTCTGGCCGCGAAACCAGGTTGCCCTGGTTTGATTCCCCGTCGGGGTAAGTTACCTGGTTGAAGTTTTTCTGGAATTTTCCCTCAATCCAACATGAGCAAATGCTGGGTAACTTTTGGTGTTGGACCCCGGACTCATTTCACTGGCATTATCACCTTCATCTCTTTCAGACGCTAAATAACCTAAGCTGTTGATAAAGTGTCATAAAATAACCTACTATAATAAAAATGTAACATGTAAGCAATTTATTTACCAGATGGTAACGCAATAAAAAAGTTAATCTGATATTAATACTAGTTACACAGGAATAACCCACAATGATAAAGTGGAGAGAATGGCAAAAGAAGATAAGATATCCCTGAAGATAATTATCATAATTAGAGCCGGAATTTCCACGCACTATCAAATCTTAACACATGCATGCATTAATGCACTATTATATGAGCCATTCAGAGTAAAAGTGGTGTAAGTCAAAATTGGGTAATGAGGTTTAAAGTAAACATTCTGGAAAATATAGCGCAAAGTAGAAATTAATATGTCCTTGCTATCTACTGACTACTAATAGTTTAAATAAATTGAATATTAATTGCTACTTTGCACTGCATTTTACAGAATTTTACTTTAACCCTCATTAGCCATTCTTGACCTTACACCACTTCTGCTCTGAACGATTCATATGACCAAACACTCACAATGAAGCGAAAAAAGAAAGAGTAAAAATATGCACTATCAAAATTGAGTTCCATGTTATGTTACATTTTTATTTTACTTTGAAATACTGTACTACAACTAGTTTCTCAAACTTTTTTTTTTTCACTTAAGCTCATGTGTTTACCCAAAGGACGTTCTTGAACACAGAAAATGATCTTTCTACGTCAAAAGAAGTGATAGGTGCATATTTAAGCGAAGAAATTTGTAACAAAGTTTTTGCATTTCCGCAAGACCATGACACCATGTTTGTGTTTTCTGTTCTTTAACCTGGGAGGAATTAACGTCAACAATTAGCCTACTCTACTAATATAAGAAACTTTGTGTAATGTTGGAATATCACATCACTAATCGACATAATACGCCAGTTCAGGCGAGGCATAACTTCCTGTTTTCTCTAACATTGATCTCGAAAATGGAATATGTAGGAATTGAAATCTGGGCCAGATATATCACTATAATTCTGTGATCTTGTCCTTCATTGAATTATAATTAATTTTCATGCAACTCCGTTTAGCCAGATATTCAATTATCTAGTCCACCTTTGCCCCATGCCAGACCATTTAGGAATTGTAGCGTAATTAACGTGGTAATAGCAGAGGTGTGTAAGCCACTGATACACTGAGACCATCGTGTGCGTGGGCGTATGATTGTCGCTGCATTGTTTGTTAATTAGCAATCAGCAAACCGTTTCTGTAGCATGTCTTTCATTATTGACGACCCGTCAGTGCAGGATGTCAGTCAGCTCTTGCATGTACTCGCTGTCCACCTTCCCGCAACGCGTCACATACTTTCACAGCAAGAGACCTCTATATCCATGACGTGGACCTCCTCCTTGACCGTAGAAATTTCAACAGGATGTAGAGAAAAGCGAAATAAAGCTCTTGTTGTAGTGACAGGGTAGAGTTTTGACGACGTCGCAGGCCTCTTTATGACGATGACAAATTCAAGTAAATCAAACTCTTTTTCTCTTGTTCATTTTCCTTGTTCGAAATAATGTATTTTGCGATCCGGTGTTCTGTTATGGTGTTTTGAATTCATTCTTCTGTATCAATCGATATCACAACAACCATGAGCCATTTGTATCATAAATAACATAAGCATATGATTGTGTTAAATCCTTTCCAAATCTGACTGTGTGTCCGTCCTCATGCCCATCCACCTGTTCGTCTGTCCGTCTGTCTCACCACTCGCTCGCCCAACTCTTCCCTCTCTGTCTGCTTTCCTGTCCATGTCCCCGATTGTCTGTCTGGCTGTCTGTCTGTCTGACTCTGGTTCTGTGTACCTGTTTCATGATTGGTGAATATTTTGTTTGTCTATCTGCTATAATTCTGAAAAAATGTTTTTTTTTTTTTAAGATAAGGCATAGCATAAGGAACAACTGACAAACCCTACCAAGTGACATTACCAAGTTTTCAGACTTTCATTGACTCGAAATCTTGCAAGAATTGAAATATATAAAACATTAGTAAGGTCTGTCACAAACTATATTAGCGAAGCCTGGACGATACGAAAATATGACATGTTCAGAATTGTGGCTAGTGAAATATTAAAATGAACAGCAGGTTATACACAATTGAGTGAGAAAAAAATGTTACATTTACTGAGAGAATTACACGTAACTTCTGTTACTTACTAGACAGAGTGAACCGTAATAATTATTGTCATTAATTTCAGGTGTTATTCTTTTATCTATTTCAAACAAAAATAGTTTAACACAATTTTGCTAATTTTTATTCCTTTTCGGGATAAAAATGTTTTATATAATAAATATTTCATAGCGTATTTTGGGAAAGTCATTGATTTAATTCCCAATATGCTCAGTCAATTTAAGAGAACATTGTATTGTAACACATGATTGAAAGAATTTTAGTTTTGTCTCTTAAATGTGTAGATATTTGATTCGAACAAATGTAAGTTTTCGTTCAGCAGAGGAATTTTAGAAAGTTACATTTGCTTATTTTAATGCAATGAAACCATTTTCAGAGAAATGGTATGTGGACCCTTTTGTGGATCAATTCAATTGTAAATCAGTCTATTCTTGCATTTCTTTACATACCATATTTCATATTCTACATTACACTTATATCCTTTATCATGTTCATGTGTTCAATTATATATCAGTTATGAAGATAAGTGTAGGGGCCTAGGCCTGTATCAAACAAATGCAATTTTTAAATCACACATAGTCAATTTTCTTCACTTGTTACTCTGCTTGTGTACTCAGAAATTGTCAGTGTTCTGTCTCGCTTGCAAAACATTAGGGGTAACCGGTTGAAGGTCGAAAATTCGGTCGGATACTCTACTTTGTCGGATGTTCTCTGTCCGGTCGAAAATAAACCGGTTTTAAGCCCTATTCTGCAGCTCTCTGGTCACTACCCAAGACTTAGCTTTGTTACTTTACTGAATACTTTTACTCCTCTGCCTTTGTGAGGGTGAATTTTGTTATATGTGGGAATTATCTTTATTTTCCATTATTGTAAAAAATAGTTCCCTTTTTATGCAATCGAAAGCATTTTCATTATTCACAAACAAATATATAAATTACGTTATTTTCTTTTTATATCTATAGTTTCAACCAGTCAGAGTGTTGGATCTGTACAGGAATGGTCTTTACGTAATGCGTTCTGTGTTTCCGTCATGTTTTCTGAATACTCTTGAAGTTTTATGTTACTGTGTAGTAGAAGTATTCTAGTAAATTACTGAATCCGTGTAAGTTCATGTGAGTAAATTTATACAAAAGTGTGTGGATAAAAAGAGAGGAATGATGAGTTAAGTAATTGGATGAATTAAGTAATTGCCAATTATGTAACCCGTGAAGATAATTGACTACAGGTGCGGAAACAAGGAGTGCGATTGCGAGATTAAGAGTAGCATACTTAATGTGAGTGGGTGAGTGAGTTTGCGGGAGTTTTGTGTAAATGTAGGAGGAATACAGAAGAAAAGCGAACGATTAAATGTAGAAGTGTTTGAAAGTCTGTTAAGAGGAGAGCATGGTGAAATCTAGAACTTATTTTTTATTTGTTTAATACTTTCATTTTTTGGTACGTCACAGTGAATTGAAACTTTAAATCCACTGCCAAAATTGTTTGAAAATTGAAGGGTGGTCCAAATTTAAGAAAGGAATCCCTGGCATAGGTATTTACTAAAATGTATATAACTCACTCAGTTTTTAAGCTATTCACTTTTTTTTTCATAATTTTACTCACAAAAAAGTGATGTACAAATTGTTTAGTTTACGTTTTTAATACCTCACCTGGGCACAATAACGTTAGCTTATGAACATGATTAATAATTATTACTTTATGGTCAGTGATTTTCATATATTACAAAATTATAATATAAAATTCTCGCATTATACGCAGTTATTTATGTATACATTTAGCTCGGTCGCCCTGTACACCACAGACACGGTCAGTAGACAAGTGCAACAACTGAGCAGAATTTAACTCCACAGTGCTGGCACCGTAAATTGTAACACCATTACTCGCGCGGATTACATTATAATCCATCTATTTTTTGTTTAATAATAATGAATTGTTTCACTATGAATAAAATGTAATTTTACAACATATATAAAATTACTCTACTGATTCTATTAAAGTGTTTGTAATATAACAGTGTAACTGTATTTGAAATTTGATATTTAAATAAGTACTTACTTACTGGCTTTTAAGGGACCCGAAGGTTCATTGTCGCCCTCACATAAGCCCACCATTGGTACCTATCCTGAGCAAGATTAATCCAGCCTCTACCATCATATCCCACCTCCCTCAAACCCATTTTAATATTATCTTCCCATCTACGTCTCGGCCTCCCCAATGGTATTTTTTCCCTGCGGCCTCCCAACTAACACTCTATATGCATTTCTGGATTCGCCCATACGTGCTACATACCCTGCCCATCTCAAACGTCTGGATTTCATGTTCCTAATTATGTCAGGTGAAGAATACAATGCGTGCAGTTTTATGTTGTGTAACTTTCTCCATTCTCCTGTAACTTCATCCTCCTAAGCCCCAAATATTTCCTAAGCACCTTATTCTCAAACATTCTTAACCTCTGTTCCTCTCTCAAAGTGAGAGTCCAAGTTTCACAGCCATACAGAACAACCGGTAATATAACTGTTTTATAAATTCTAACTTTCAGATTTTTTGACAGCAGACTAGATGACAAAAGCTTCTCAACCGAATAATAACAGGCATTTCCCATATTTATTCTGCGTTTAATTTCCTCCCAAGTGTCATTTATGTTTGTCACTGTTGCTCCAAGATATTTGAATTTTTCCACCTCTTCGAAGGATAAATTTCCAATCTTTATAGTTCCATTTCGTACAATATTCTGGTCACGAGACATAATCATATACATAGTCTTTTCGGGATATTTAAATAAGTGGTCAGCATAATACAATGAGTGGTACTATGATGCTAAGAATGTAATTAAAATTATATTATTATATTATTATTATTATTATTATTATTATTATTATTATTATTATTATTATTATTGTATCAGCGTGCCTGAGTAAAACCCAGGAAAGAGGAAAGGATCGTAACTTTAGGCATTTTTGGTTGCCTTTCACGAATAATATAAGTACCATGATAATTATAACAATTTAATATTAACAAACAGAGAGATAAATTAAAGTAAAAATACAAAAACAAAGAATTATAGATCTAATAACAATATAAAATAGTGAGATAATGAAAGAGAGAAAATTAATGTCTGCCATCAAAATGAATGTAAGAAAAGCGATGTATAACAGAGTAAACTGAACACTCATTGAAAATACAGTCTGAATAGACTCTGCTCAAATAAGACATATAAAGTTGTAGTCTCCAACCTTTAGCTGAATCAAAGTTCAAATCCATGGAAAGCACACGGTAACCATGTAAGCCGTTATATACATTAATGGCGTAACGGCCCCAGAGAACTTCCCTGTAGGCTTATGGACGTCGACGATCCCTCGTAGTATAGAATATGAAAATCAGGAATGCTGAGAATGAAACAGACCATCCCTTAGTCTGTAAAGCGATGATATCCAAACGATGTTCCACCGATGAATTATACCAGACAGACGATAGTCGCAGCTATCCAAATCAGCGGGGTCACCTTGACCACCGGCACCACGTAATACGATGAGCTGACTATCTCAGCAGAGACGGGAAACTGCCCGTTTCTCTCTTGAAGTCGTAACTACGTCGAATTGTCTCACCAACTGAACATTCGCTCGGTCTCCAAACCCAGGCCGGCGGTGCGTGTCGTTCCTCCAATCAGCGGAGGAGAAGATCATGGTACGTTCAGAAAAATAAAGTAAACAGTACAGCCACCATAAACCATAAAATTGCCCACAGCATAAACTACATCACATTATTATTATCATTATTATTATTATTATTTTTATTATTATTATTATTATTATTATTATTATTATTATTATTATTATTATATACATTTAATTAAACTACGCTCTAGAGCAATTAGGGCTATGTTCTACTCCTAAAATTTAAGTCACTATTGGGTTGAAATACATGTCTGATTTATATGAGAAGAAGTTATTGTTCTGTATTATCAAATATGTCCACGTAATCATTTAAATTGTAGGATAAATTAGCCACTGCAACTTTTGAAAATACATTTAAAAATGTTTTATGAACGATTTATAGGAATAAATCAATTACAAATAAGGAAATCGAAACTATGCTTTTGTATTCTCTTCTATTGAAATCACTGGCGTTAGTACTCGCGTGGATTACATTTGTAATCCACTTTAAAAACACATATATTGCTACACAGAAAAAAGTCACGTCTACATACAAACACTCTAGACATCAGGGCTAAGCTAAATAGGAAGGTACTGAAAATTTCACGTTATCAGCGTTGATGTGATAACGTAATAAACATTAGTGGATTACAAATGTATGCCGCGCGAGTACTGTAGGGTTGAAAGGACAACAGGTGAAATAGAAACATAGTTGTAGAGACGAGACAAAGCCTTTAGACTTGATTTAAGACAAATATTGTATTAACTTACAAAATTTGAAAGGCATGTTGGTCCGACAAGTTAACAAATTTAAAGAAATAAATATCTTTAACTTATAAAGCCAGGAAGAAATATTAACAAAATTCACAATGACGGCTTAATGATAATTATGTACTTAGTATAAATTTTAGAGAATGTGTAAGACTGAACCAGGAACATTGCAGTTTTAATATAATAGATGTGTTGTGGCTAAGGTATGTGCAAATATGCCTGACAATGTTGAATCAAGAGACATAAATTCAGAAAAGATTATGATACAGTATTTGAAAATTGATAAGATCTTAGGACGTATGTAATAGTAATATGCGTTACAAGAGCGGTATGTTGAAGTTTTCATGTTCGAGGAAAAGTTTGAAAAAGCGAAACGTAGTTGAGCTTTTTTAATTTCCGAGAATTGAAAGAAAACATACCGCTCGTGTATCGTACATTATTTTGTGCGAAGATCGTTTATTACATACCTGAAAGAGGAATTTCTAATTAGTTGCAATGAAATATCCATCTTGGTTTCTGTTCAATGACGGCAAATTTGCAAAACAAAAATATCTATCTTCAACATTGTTGCTTTAAAATGTTTTCTGTGTTTACTATATTGCAGCAGGCCGTGATATACGTCTGTCTTCCCCCCCCCGTCTATGATGTGTCTGGAATTATGTTGATTTTTTCACTGCTTCCTTAATGTTACTTGCATCACGAATGCAGTAACTTTAGTGGAGTTGTATAGTTTACTTAATTTTTGCAAATATTTAAAAACAATAATTAAGAGTGCAATTTAGGTGAAATTGCAGTGGTAAGTTTCCAATTTATAATTATTACTATATTGAACGTCTCTAAAAATAATATGTTAAAAGCCTAAAGCAATAAAATCAATATGTCACTTAAGCGATAAGAAGAGGGAAATTGTTGTGTGTGTTAGGTTGGGAATACTGAATGTGGAATTTTAGATTTTCCGCGGATTGGTTTTGTGCGGAAACCATGCAAATACGCACGATCTCGCACAAAATATATTTACTAACTGATCCATGTAATATATATATATATATATATATATTTTTTTTTTTTAATTTTAGCGTTTCTTGACAAGTTATCCGTTGCCAATTTTCCATGCTCTACCATAAAACCATTAATCTCGAAAATAATTATTTCTTTGAGAGTTTTGTTCCTAAGTAGATTTTGCTCACACGGTTATGGACCACTCTCAGTTCTACTGTTCCCAGTACTGCCTGCAGAACCAGAAGCTCGTATGGGCAGTGACGCCACTTTCTGTACCAAGGCAGTCACGTGAATCCTTCTCCGTACTACTCATAAATGATTTGATGTGGCACGGAAAATTCAAGACATCTGGAAGTAAGATTAGAATACTCCAGTCTTTCCCAACTTCTGCGTCGCTGTGCCTCAGGGCTCCACAGCGAAATCAAACGGGCGCTACTACGAGATCGAGAATATTAATGTGGAGCAGGAAATGAGGGTGGTAATTTTCCGTCTCTTTCCGTGGTTGGGAATCTCTAGAGTTTCCAATAGGCGTATATATTTCGTTAGTAATTGTAGTAATTTAAAAAGCTGAAGATATTTTTAACTTGCTCTATCGTTTTATGAAATCCCTACATCTCAAGAGTAAACAATTTAACTCGTTTGAACATCAATTTAGTCATAATAATAATAATAATAATAATAATAATAATAATAAGTTAATACTAATAATTTAATTTATAATTTTAATTTGTACTCGCTAGCTAGTTAAATTTCTTATTGAATTTGATATTCCCCAGAAACTAGTTCGATTAGCCTAATTAAAATGTGTTTCAGTGAAACGTACAGCAGAGTTCGTATAGGTCAGTTTCTGTCATATGGTTTTCAAATTCACTGTGGGCTAAAGCAAGGAAATGCACTATCACCTTTACTTTTTAACTTTGCTCTAGAGTATGCCATTAGGAGAGTCCAGGATAACAGAGAGGGCTTGGAATTGAACGGATTACATCAGCTGCTTGTCTATACGGATGACGTGAATAGGTTAGGAGAAAATCCACAAACGATTAGGGAAAACAGGGGAATTTTACTGGAAGCAAGTAAAGAGATAGGTTTGGAAGTAAATCTCGAAAAGACAAAGTATATGATTATGTCTCGTGACCAGAATATTGTACGAAATGGAAATATAAAAATTGGAAATTTATCTTATGAAGAGGTGGAGAAGTTTAAATATCTTGGAGCAACAGTAACAAATATAAATGATACTCGGGAGGAAATTAAACACAGAATAAATATGGGAAATGCCTGTCATTATACGGTTGAGAAGCTTTTATCATCCAGTCTGCTGTCAAAACATCTGAAAGATAGAATTTATAAAACTTTATATTACCGGTTGTTCTGTATGGTTGTGAAACTCGGACTCTCACTTTGAGAGAGGAACATAGGTTAAGGGTGTTTGAGAATAAGGTGCTTAGGAAAATATTTGGGACTAAGAGGGATGAAGTTACAGGAAAATGGGGAAAGTTACACAGCACAGAACTGCAAGAATTGTATTCTTCACCTGACATAATTAGGAACATTAAATCTAGACGTTTGAGATGGGCAGGGGACGTAGCACGTATGAGCGAATCCAGAAATGCATATAGTGTGTTAGTTGAGAGGCCGGAGGGAAAAAGACCTTTAGGGAGGCCGAGACGTAGATGGGAGGATGATATTAAAATGGATTTAAGGGAGGTGGGATATGATGATAGAGAATGGATTAATCTTGCTCAAGATAGGGACCAATGGCGGGCTTATGTGAGGGCGGCAATGAACCTCCGGGTTCCGTAAAAGCCATTAAGTAAGTAAGCTACATGTAGGTAAATAAATTAAATTAAATTGAATTAATAATAGTAATGACAATAAAAATCTCCTACTTCATGTCTATTCTCGCTTCATATTTCAGATCTTTCTTGGTATTTTAAGAACCTAGTAAGAAACAGAGGAAGAGAAGTACATGAGGATATTCAAGTGTGTGTCTGAAAACGATTCTCATACGAGGATGAACATAATCACCATTAATAGAAGAATTCAGAAAGCGATGGTCTTAGACCCTACGATATGCTTTGAGAGAGACACAAATCGGGAACAGCAGATAAACAATGTTAAAATGTTATGTTTTATTTAACGACGCTTGCAACTGCCGAGGTTATATCAGCGTCGCCGGTGTGCCGAAATTTTAGTGTTAATAATTTTAAATTATTTATTATTCACTTAATTATTGTATTATTATATACTAGCCGTACCCGTGCGCTCCACTGCACCCGTTAGAAATAAATAGAATGTAATTACATAGTTAAAATAGGACATTTGATCCAGCGAACATTTGTGTTTGATAGAAGGATAAATCGTTTAATATGTTACTTAATTTAAATTTTATTTAAAATATTAAAATGCGATCATTTTGATCCAGAGACCACTCATTTGGTGCTATGACGATTCCTTTAACATGATTCTTAATTGTTATTAGGCCTACCAATTATTTTTGGAAAAGCGAAAATTAACAGAAAAATTTTGGCTACAGATTTATTATTATGTTTATTTTATATTATATTACGAAACAGTGTGTTGATAACGGATGTACTCGAATTAGAAAGTTTTTAATTTGTTGTGGGAGCTCTTGAATCTCAGGAGGAACAACTTTTACAACAGCGCAACGTAATCTGCTTGGCTCATTACCCAATTTTTTGCATTGCATTTATTGCATATGTATTTTATGTATTTTAACACGATTCAATTGAGCATTGTTAAAATTTGAATTATAAAGTAATGGATTGCTAAGCTAACGTACTATTACTGCATACTAAATCAATACACTCTCGTTGTTCATTAATTCTCTGAGATAAAAATGAATATGTTCATAAACATTATTATAAGAAATACAGGAAATGAATATACAGGATAACCATCAAGTTTTCTGTGCATAAGAAGCTATTTTAATCTTACCTGTCCTCAATTCACTCAGAAGTTACTGTAATAACATTATAGCATTATATCCATCCAGAGAAACTACACTTTCCAATGATGAAATAATAATTAATTATACAAATCGGTTAATTTATCTACCGATATTACTTCATAAAACACAGAAACATTGTCTGTAGACTATGTTTCATAGCTTTCGATTGTTGTGTCCAAGGCCCCTTATAGATGAAGTCATTTGTTTTTTATTTCAATATACCACCTTAGATGGCAGTTATTTTAATTTTAAAATTCATTTATCTCATTAAATATCAGTCCTATCAAAATTTTTCAAAGAGTAAAACGTATCGGAAATGATTGTTGAAGAAGGTTTGTTATGTAACATTTTTCATAAAAATCAATAATAAGCGAGATATTTCGATTTATTTAATTAAGGCCCCCTTATAACCCCCCTTTTAAATAATGTATTTTGAATGCCATATAGCCTAAAATCTAAGTTACAACGAACTTAATTTATATTCCAATTTTCATCGAAATCGGTTCAGCCATTATCGCGTGAAAAGGTAACAAACATACAGACAGACATACAAACAAAAATTTCAAAAAAGCGATTTTCGGTTTCAGGGTGGTTAATTATATATGTTAGGACCAATTATTTTTGGATAATCGAAAATTACCAGAAAAATTTCGGCTACAGATTTATTATTAGTATAGATTAAATTTATATATGTTTGTAGTCTGTTTTCAATTATATTTATTTATTAACTTATATCCAGTCTTGGTTTGTTTTGTCGTTTCTATTGCGCTATTTTGATCAAATCCTCATTCATCTCATTTACGTCTGATGAAATTCTTGCAAATCCTAAATTCTTAAAATATTCATTACGCAAAGATGCAGTTCATTCATTCATTCATTTATTTTATTCCATAGATCTTACATGAGCAATGAAGCTTTAAGATGTGGAACATGTCAACATTTTACAATATTACAATTACAATTTTTACAAATTTTTATAGTTTTACAATTTAGTAATTTTCTACAATTTTTACAATTTTGTACAATTTTTTTACATTTTTTTACATTTTGGCGAGATGTAGTGAGATGAGATGAGGACCGAGGATTCGCCAAAGTATTACCCGGCATTTGCCTTTTCGGTGGGTGCTAGTTCATTCAAAGAGAAGCAGGCATTTGTTGTATTATCAACATTTTTATTACCACCATCATTCTTACAACAAGTTTTGGCAGGTCAACACGCATTATAAATGTCGTTGAAAGTTATCATAATAGATACCATCGTTAAATTTTCACCCACTACAGGTCAATTTGGAAATTTGTGGATTTCATTAGAAAAGACCGTAGAAATAACGAAACTACCATTATATAGGTAGTTAGCGGCCACCAAAATGTTAGACATTCCTTAAAATGTCATACATCTGAATTTACAAGTAGACAGAGAGTTCAGAACTATCTTGTATACAAGAATGAAGATAACAGAAAATTATCTTAAGGACATTACCTATCGTCTGAAGCTTTACGAAGATCTGTATCTCTACCGAATGAACAGTAGTATCGCAGCTCTAAACGTCAAAAAAATAGCACAATAAATATGTATAGTCGGGTGGTAAGCAAACTCGTCTCTGTGCCAGTGGTGTATGGCCATAATATATAGTATATTATGTTATATATATTGTGGCCATACACCATTATATATTACATATTATGCAACAAGAGTATTCTTCCAGACATCTCACGACTTCACTCATCTCCACTATTCTGGACTGCAGCAGAATGACTGTGAAAAGCAATTCAATTGTTTAAAGGGATATTGCTACATTCCAACATAATACATAAATCGTAAAAAAATTATGTGCACTTGACTCAGGTTTTAAAGAAGAAGGTTTCTCTTCATCGCTGTATTTGCCATGTAAAGAAAGATGTTCCGCCTGTTTTTTCATAGCATAGTATTCCTGAATTACTGGACTATTCTTTTATAGCTTAAACGTCCACGTTACACAATTTCCAGTAACAGCTTTCTCTCTGGTTACCAGCAAATTACTGAAGTATTGCATTCAACTTTCTGCGATTGGAGGATTTAACTTCTATCACGTTGAAAACCGGTCACTAAACTGCACGTCTCCACTGCGAACGTTAGCGCGTAATAAAAGTGCTTTCTGTTGTGAATATTATTGTAATGTAGTGACGAGTCATCCATCCATAGTTGTAGATGTACTGTAAGTTGTTTATATGAACAGAGTAGGCAGTATGCTAGTGTAATAGATCTATATGCCTGGTTGGACTCAACCTGAAAGCAATGTTTTGATACCAAATTCCTAAGATTGGTCATAAACCGTATGCACTTTAGCTAAAGTGTGTTTGAATTACTTAAATTTTGGAGCTTACTAGGACAACTAAACCTGAATAATTGTTGGATAAACATATGAATAAATAAATCAGTATCAGTAAAAAAATAAGTTACATCGAATTTACACATTGTCAGGAAGTAGGATTCCGAACTGAATGTTATTATGCTTATCGAAAGGTAAAAATATTACAGCGGAAAAGAAAAATAGAACCATTGCAAGTATCTTCCTACGCAGAACAAGTTGGAAGTTCAGAAAGACAGTTATTAGTTTACTGTAGCTAAAGAATGTCATTATCTTGATTTCGTCTGTAGAGATTCCAGTGGTGCATGTAATATTTATGATTTAAAGTATATATTGCATGTATGATTGCACATTCGGATCGTCCACAGGAAAAATTGCAGCTGTAACGTTCACTCTAATAACTGAAATTTCCAATTACCGCAACGATTCACCGTGTCTGTAAACACACAATATTAGCATGTGAGGTCCGGTGATTGTGAGGTTATTTCAGGTGTGTATGCGAATATTATTTCTGAAGTTAGGCAATAACATTTTTACAATACTTGAAAATTTAAGTTAATTATTTTAACATATATTTGGCAGTGAAAATAAAATTTACAATTCATTTATTAATTTCCATAGCAACAATTCTTGAACTGGTCTGAAATAAAATAATAATAATAATAATAATAATAATAATAATAGTAATAATAATAATAATAATAATAATAATAATTCGCAGTGTCTGTAGACACACAATATTAGCATGTGAGGTCCGGTGATTGAAAGGTTATTTCAGGTGTGTATGTGAATATTATTTCTGAAGTTAGATAATAATATTTTTACAATACTTGATATGTAAGTTAATTATTTTTAACATGTATTTGGCAGTGAAAGTAAAATTTACAATTCATTCATTAATTTCCATAGCAACAATTCTTGAACTGGTGTGAAATAATAGAGTACACGTCTAGGGGACGTGTGATCTCTGGTTCAAGTCCAGCCGGTCGGCAGATAGAGATAGTGGGGAACTACCATCCTAGATAAATGATAGGTATAAAAACAGAATCCGGCTTATAGTATAATAATAATAATAATAATGATAATAATAATAATAATAATAATAATAACTGCTTCCCATTGGAAGTAGCCCAGAAGGACTCAGTATACTCTCATACATGAATTTTACAATATTAAATGTTTATATAAATTTTGTAGAAAGAAAATTAAAATAAATATATATGAATTATAAAGTGAAGAAAAAAAAATTAAACAGAGTGAATATGATGACTCTGAATTTGGCAAGAGCGTTTCAAAACTGAAGTTATGATGTCAGCAGTAAGTGCCTGTGTAGTTCAAAAGTTTTCCTGAAGCTTTCAAAGAACTTGGGAATCACACCACGAGTTCCAATAAGAAGACCAATCACCCGAATGTCTTCAAGCTGGTATTTTGCTTACAGTACGATTTGGAAAAGACAGAGCACCCAACAGAATAGTAACCTAACAACCAAACCTTGAATTAATGGATATTTACTAAATATACAAATGCATCGATCACTTAGGCCTATTGGTTGTAATGTGAAATATGCAATTGACATGTTAACATTAAGAACGTCATCTGTATTAGTGTGTCTCCTCAGGTAGCTCTGTTATGCCTTGAGGATGTACGAGTTGAAGGACGTAAAACCCTCATAACATAAAACATATTGATCAGCCTAATTCACTTTCAAGACAGTTTTTATCAGTTTCATTATGCTGCCATCTAGCGACTGCAAAATAAGTCAAATTATAATCCTGTTGGAATTGCATGTAGTAATAACTTCCAGCAGTAATTCCATCTAGCGGTCGTTACAAAAAAAATCATTTTCGACAGTAGAGATCCTGGTGGTTCTTCTCTTTTTATAGGCTATGTTGCCATTTTCATAACATTGTAATGGCGAATCTGATATTATAGTGATCAGGGCGTAAATCTACCCTTCGATATCTATCCTTTCTCTCATCTTACCTCGAGTTCGAGATTAGTTAAATGATTAGGACTTCCTTTCGCCCTCTTCCTAGACACAGTAAAATTAACGCAATTTTAAATTAAAACGTAGTACTTTGTTCTATATCGGTAACAGTTGTACGATAAAATGTCAATATCGACGCTGTCAGCTGTCACTATTCTGTATACCTACACAATAAATTGCCACTTGGAAATATTTTCATTTACCCAGTTCCATATTATTACATAAGTTATACTGTAATAATCGATATTAATCGATATTACTGAAGAGGCAATGTGGAAAACGTGACGTATTGAATATGTGAAGTCCCATTTTGTGTCCATCAAATGATTGCTCACAATTATCTATATTGTACATTCGTGTCTTCCTGTACTTTCGAAGCAGAATTTCAGTTAATATTGTATTCCTTCAACGTCAATCTATTTGTTCATTACAATTTCATCTGATAGAATTTAGTATTGGTTGCACTGTGAGTCACAATTCCTTCACGTTGGCCTAATTACTATCCTGTTTGAAACTATATTCCAACATACTCTACCATAGTCTGTCGTTTGTCATGAAATATCGGGATTCAATTCCATACACATTTTTTTATTAGTACAGTATATAGTTTGAAGTAATACAGGGAATTTCCACATGTGAAGAAAGTACCCATTTCTGTTTTCATTTCTTGTTATTTTTCTTCCTATGTTGATGTTACACGAAATAGGTGAGGTAGGCCTATTGTTTTTATTTTGGATCGTTATCAGGGAAGTTACCATGAAATAATACCCACACAAATTTAAATCCGAGGTCATTTTTATACTTTCACATTCTACATACAATAATATTAAAGTGCAACTAAAATATTTTTCAGGACACTTCCAACCGAATATTCTGATTAATTTTATTATTGTTGCCATTAGGAAAGTTCAGGATAACAGAGAGGGTTTGGAATTGAACGGGTTACATCAGCTTGTTTTCTATGCGGATGACGTGAATAGGTTACGAGAAAATCCACAAACGATTATGGAAACACGGGAATTTTACTTGAAACAAGTAAAGAAATTGGTTTGGAAGTAAATTCCGAAAAGACAAAGTATATGATTATGTCTCGTGACCAGAATTTTGTACGAAATGGAAACATAAAAATTGGAGATTTATCACTCGAAGAGATGGAAAAATTCAAATATCTTAGAGCAACAGTAACAAATATAAATGACACTCGGGAGGAAATTAAACGTAGAATAAATATGGGAAATCCCTGCTATTATTCGGTTGAGAAGCTTTTATCATCTAGTCTGCAGTCAAAAAAATCTGAAAGTTAGAATTTATAAAACAGTTATATTACCGATTGTTCTTTATGGTTGTGAAACTTGGACTCTCACTTTGATAGAGCAACAGCGATTAAGGGTTTTTGAGAATAAGGTTCTTAGGAAAATATTTGGGGCTAAGATGGATGAAGTTACAGGAGAATGGAGAAAGTTACACAACACAGAACTGCACGCATTGTATTCTTCACCTGACAATTAGGAACATTAAATCCAGACGTTTGAGATGGGCAGGGCATGTAGCACGTATGGGTGAATCCAGAAATGTATATAGAGTGTTAGTTGGGAGACCGAAAGGAAAAAGACCTTTGTGGAGGCCGAGACATAGATGGGAGGATAATATTAAAATTGATTTGAAGAAAGTGGTATATGATGATAGAGAGTGGATTAATCTTGCACAGGATATGGACCGATGGCGGGCAATGAACTTGCAGGGTTCTTGAAAGCCATTTGTAAGTAAGCATGCATTTAATTTAAAACTTACTGATGGACATTATTTTCAAATTAGCGATATTTATAATTTAATTTATTATATGCCTAAATTTTAGCCCCAACTACATGTTAAAAGTTCCTATAAGTTGTAACATACAGAGTGAATCGTAAGTAACGTCGTTAATTTCAGGGAGTTAGTCTTTGAAATATTGAAAAAAAAAAATATATTATTTTAATGTAATGTTGCTCGTTTTGCAACAGCTCCTTCAAGTGCCCTCAGAGAGAAAAAAAAAAAAAACGAACGCTTGGAAACTTATCTGGCTTCTGAAACGTCATGTGATTAGCCCTCCATATCCAATCCACTAACATTGATGTGACTTATTCAACCACTGATCTGGATAGAATTTCGGATATTTTTGTGTTGGAATAGCAGCTGTTTTTAATGGAAATTTCGTGCTTGAGGGACAATTGGAAAAAAAAAAGTTGCGGAAATGCCAAGATTTGACGCCACTTGCTTAGCAATGACATTTAGTCACAGTATTCTGACGTCACTTGCTTAGCAACGGATCATTGTATTGGATTGATATAGTGTTTATTATAGGGATAGGACTATTTTTTATGAGTTATATTTTTTATTCCTTTTTTTTCATAGACCCATACTAACGGTTCGTCAGTAAATCATTTCAAATTAAACGTAGTGTTTTCATTGAAAACACGGAATTGCACACACATGTATATGTATATTCAATAAAAATAAAGGAAAGATAGTAATCAATAATGGAACATATAAATTACATCAAGTGTATTCCATTCACAATTATACAGTATTCTCAGTCATTAATATAATAATAAGTAAATATCACAATAATACCCAATTGAGAGTACAAATTCACGTTTCATGTGATTACACTTAGCCTTGTAGTCCCCTATGACATTTTAGTAGCTTATTTAACAACGCCGTCATCTATTAGGTCTTTTTAGCGTCGACGAAATTGGTGATAGCGAGATGGTATATGGCTAAATGCTGCTGAGTATTCGCCATATATTACCAGAAATTACAGTTAGGAGAAGCCTCGAAAGAACACTAACCAGATAATCGGCCTAAACCAGAATCGAACTGACTTCCGAGCACAACTAGCTCGATTGTTCTAAGTAGATCTATTTAGAATCAATATTATGTCGCAATATTTTCTTGCGTGTATAGCATAGTAATTCCATTACAACGGAGCTTTTCTCGTTAATGTATGTCTTTTAAATAAGTATTTCACAATAATAGAAAAAAGTAGAATAATGTGTTGCTCCGGGTGAATGTGACATATCGCGAAAACTAAGAGTTGCAGTTTAAAATTTGTAGAATAACTCTATATACTTCCTAACAAAAAATCTCTACGAAGGGCTTGTGCAAAATTTTGTACTCCTCCTATATATATACTGTAATATTCCTTTATTTCGTACCTTAAGCTTGTGCATCGTGTTGTACATCTGTAAAGAAACAAAAAAAAATATAATATGAACTTATCACCTAAACGAATTAGGTACCGAGATCATTTCAATGGGATAATTTTAATTTGTCTCATTTTGGGGGGGGGCACGATTGAATTCATTTGCTTCTGCTCGTATGTACGCTGCACATTATCCAAAAGATTTGGACATAACATTTCCAGGTTGGTGGATTGAGAGGAACGGACCTCATCCGTGGCCGGCAAGATCACCCGATCTCACACCTTGTCTATTTTGGTTAATCGTTCATTTAAAGTGTCTGGAGTATACTGAAAGATATCACACTCGAATCCTCTTGTGTCAATCAATTGTGGAGGTATAGACTGGGATTCAAAACTCTTCTCTATTCTTCCAAAATCGAAGAGACGGGCACGCCTGTTCTTCGGTTGTAGTGGTGGATACACCAGCTATGATACAAGAAATTGCGGCAATAAATATTTACGTGGTTAGGAACATCTTTCTATCATATCTCTGTAACTAAGCAGTATATGAAGTCAGTTCATATGATAGTCTACTTTTTGTTTATTTAAAAATGTATAACACGTTATGTTTAAGGTACATAACAACGGAACACTCTGTATTGAGAAGGGACAGGAATATCGGAAGAATTACCAAGGATTCCACAGTACATACATTATACAATCAACGGTTATGAACTTCAACCAAAATTTGTCTCTCTTAAATTTAATGTACTTATAATAACCTCTGCATCTGGCAGTGTCCCTAAATGAAATACTATCATTATCGGTTTTGAATGTCTTTCTCTTCCGTTTCCAGACAATTTAAATAACACTTTTCGCTATTATTCCATCGTCTTCTATATTATTCTCCCCCATTGTGAGTTAAATGCGCGCAGTTCTCTTATGCCAGTACAAAACAGGTGTAGATATGTAATGTCCTTTTTTCCATTATCTTCGATCCTGTTTCATTGCCTCAAAGTAACACTTATTATAGTTTATTTTCTAATACTTTACAACCTTGAAATTATAGTAATTTCAACTGTGTTTATCTGTGACAAGTTTAGTAGGCTCGCTTTAATTTCAGTCCCTGTCACTTAACGTATTTGTAATCTGAATAACGAGCGGTTGTAAGTAATTTTTATGAAAGCAATAATTGAATATTTGAAAATGTAACGTGTCATGTACAATAAAGCTGTATTAATTTTGTTTAAATATATTTTACTACAGGCAGATGCAGATCGCTGCGGGATATATGGTTTTGTCAGGGAAATAATAGGATATGGGGCATGCAAATTAATAACGGTACACTTGTATATACAGTATTATTTTGAAGTGGTTTCATCTTTCATTTAAACTTTCATGGTATACTCGCTTTATGCATTGATGAATTATAAGATTAAATGTAAAAATAATTTTTATTCCTTGTAATAAGTAAAATTATGACTTAGGAATATAATATATATCGATTACTTCGAAGTGTTAATTTGAACTATAAGTTTGTAAATAGTATACCTAGTTGACTAGTATCGCTTGGGAGCCATCTTCAGAACTACGTGGTCCTTACGTCTTCTGGTGTCTTCACTCCCGGTGGGGGTGCGTTTGTGTTTTGTAATGTGGAGTCAAATAGTGTTTGTGTTCTGAAATTAATTTTTGTGTTGAGAATTTGTTGTGAGTGTGTTTTCTGTGTGTCTGTATATTTCGTATTGTTCTAATGTGTTTTGTTTCTGGTTTTTCGTTTCGATGTGTAGAATTTCCATGTCTATGTCTATGTTGTTGTAGGTGTGGTTGGTTTTGTGATGTGTTCTGCGTATGTGGACGTGTTGTGTGATTTGGTTATGGCTGTGATGTGTTTTTTTAACGTGTTTGAAATGATCTGCCTGTCTGTCCGATGTAGAAGCAGCTATTATATGCGAGTTTGTATAACCTGTGAGGTTGTATTTGTTTGTGTTGTTTGTGTGTTGAGATGCTTTCGTAGAGTGTTTTGTGTTCTGTATGCAATGTTGTAGTTTAATTAAACAGAAAATGATTATCATCATCTAAAATACTTACTTCTGATAATTGTAAGTACTAAGAAAGCGATAGAGGACATTTCCAATAATACTATTACAAGGATTCGTCCCTCAAAAGTACTGTCATTGAACAAATTCCTCCATGTATGTACCGTATTCGGCTTATAGGTTTAACATTACAAACATAATGTTCGCTGCATTATAATCTTTTCAAACGAAGTAAGTACCAAGATGCGGTTTCATTCTACTTTAATGACGATAGAACAGTTGCTTGATTCGTGAACTAACTTTCAGCGTATTCCGAATCTCACCGGTCCGGTGGTATCAATGATGTCACGTTGCAGCGAAATAAGGAACAAAACTGCTGGAAGGATCGATGGCTGTCATGGCGACTGTACAAGTTGTTGTCTGTGCTACGCTAGCAAAATTTTGCGAAATTTTCGTACTGCCATCTCGTTCAAAGAAAAGATAGCATAAACAATTTATTTCTTGAACCGGTAGTAATAACGGGTCCTTGACATGTTCGCTCATAAGCCATTAACATATTGTTTTTACGTTGTGCTCATTACAAACAATACAGCAGAACACACCGCCATGACACAACAGTGCACGATGTCATTCGTCTGCTAATTCCCGCCCTATACAAGAACCAATCAGATTCACTGATGGCGGCTGATGGAGAATGCCACCACCTCTGCAAGTTGATGGCACCGGTGCGACAACGGTGGAGCATCAATGACGTCATCGGTGGAATTCGGAACACCGTGATGCCATCGAATTGCTCCCCGGTGGGATTCAGAATACGCTCTTTTATTGAAACGATTTTGCAAATGAAAGTTTACTGTTTTAGACTGAAAATTGAAGAGAAATAATTTTTTCTATTTACTTATTTACAAATGACTTTTAAGGAACTCGGAGATTCATTGCCGCCCTCACATAAGCCCGCTATCGGTCCCTATCATGTGCAAGATTAATCCAGTCTCCCTCAAATCCATTTTAATATTATCCTCCCATCTACGCCTCGGCCTCCCCAAAGGTCTTTTTTCCTCCGGTTTCACAACTAACACACTAGGTATATGCATTTCTGGATTCGCCCTTACGTGCTACATGCCCTGCCCATCCCAAACGTCTCCATTTAATATTCCTAATTATGTGAGGTGAAGAATACAATACAGGTGAAGAATGCGTTGTGTAACTTTCTCCATTCTCTTGTACCTTCATCCCTCTTAGCTTCAAATATTTTCCTAGGAACCTTATTCTCAAACACCCTTAATCTCTGTTCCTCTCTGAAAGTGACAGTTCAAGTTTCACAACCATACAGAACAACCAGTAATATAACTGTTTTATAAATTCTAACGTTCAGATTTTTTGACAGCAGACTATATGACAAAAGCTTCTCAACCGAATGACAGGCATTTCTCATATTTATTCTGCATTTAATTTCCTCCCGAGTGTCATTTATATTTGTTACTGTTGCTCCAAGATATATGAATTTTCTCGCCTCTTCGGAAGATAAATTGGCAATTTTTATATGTCCATTTCGTACAATATTCTGGTCACGAGACATAATCATATACTTCGTCTTTTCGGAGTTTACTTCTAAACCTATCGCTTTACTTGCTTCATCTATAACGCTTGTAAAATGAGTAAGAACTTCAGACACTAAAAGGAGTGTCCTAACAACTACCCAACAATCTAATGTTATATAGTTTTCAATTCTACTCGTGATATATTGTTTCTTAAAAAACATTTTTATTTTGGGGGTTCAAATATGCCAATAAAATTCATACCTCAGGAGCTCCTTGGGGAATAAAAATAATCAACAATACTTGATATCTGTACTATTCATTTTAGTAGTAGGTCTATAAAAAGTACTAATTTAGGATCATTCTCAAAAATTCTAACATATACCGGTGTACATAATTTTATTAGCAACACTGTATTGTAACTTCTAATGGACTACAGGATTAGTTGTTGCGGAGTTGTCACACGGGTGTAGTGGACGTTTACAGAGCAGCATTCTTATATTCAAACAAGGAGCTGTCGAGGGGTTCATATCGATCGTTGGTAGCTGTTTTATTGCATCGTGTACCGATAAACTCTGCCTTTTATGTTTTGTATTTGTGCATGTTGTTCAACATAGGAATTGCTTGATCAGCAAATCGATATTGAAGCGCCTGTGTACTCGTTCTTTGTAAGAAATATGATGTCCATGGAAGAACACAGGAGTGGCCAATAACTTTTGCGTATTTCCCATCCTATATTTTTAATGAAAAGCTTTGCGCCACTTCACTGTCCACATGTATGTCACATGTGACTCGAAAGCAGAAGTTAAGTTTCAGCAAAGGAGAATAAAAGGAAAGAATATAAAGTATAAAGTATTTTCCACTCTTCACTCATTAAACAGATTGTACCACTATCCAGCTAAATTAAAGCAGACGCTTGTAGAGACTCTTACTATGCCTCATTTCGATTATTGTGACGCTTTATTCAGTGATCTCAGGGTGGATTTATCCCAGAAACTGCAACGTGTACATAATGCGTGTGTTCGTTTCATTTGTAATGTCCGCTACTACGATCACATTTCGCCTTCTTTCTATAAATTATCGTGGCTCAGGTTAAATGAGAGGAGAAAGTTACATTCCCTTTCTCTCTTATACCGAATTTTGCACACCTCTACTCCCACTTACTTATCTGTCCGATTCCACAGTCTTTCTAGGTATGATAACTTAAATACTCGATCACAATATGACAACACGCTAGAAATACCACTCCACACATCATCTCTTTATTCTTAATCTTTCACTGTTGCTAATTCTCGTCACTGGAATTCTCTACCTCTACTTTAATTTCTTTTAAATGTAAATTAGAAAAATATCTTATGATGAGTTGCCAGATCTAACGCGTTGCAGATATTTAATGGAATGTGTTCCACTGTATTTATTTATATACATTTTTCATATTTTTAATGTGTTGTTCTTTATTATTAATCTATTTTTTGTACATTTTATTCAATTGCCTTTTTCTGGTTTAATTAGGCTATGTGAACCCTACTTAATTGTAATCTAATACTAATATGTATACCAATGTGTTTACTTTTATTTTTACTGTGTACATTTTTTATTGAATTATCGGCTTCTGTTTTTAGGTGATTCGTATTTGATTCTAACAATATTAATATGTATTCCACTACGTTTATTTTTATTTTATGAGGTAAATGTTTATGTAACTACCTCTTTTGATCTCATTATGTACCTAAATTGTATCAGTATGCAATTACTTAATTCCGATCCAGTTTTATGTTCAACTATGTAAGCAAGTTAATCTTGGTTGGGTGTAAGAGAAGGCCTTACGGCCTTAATTCTGCCAGGGTAAATAAAGCCATTATTATTATTATTATTATTATTATTATTATTATTATTACATCGATTAAAAGAAAAGGTAAAAGCAAAGGAAAAACGAAAAAAAAGAACAAGCCAGAAAAAGAAATTAGAGTAATTAAACATAAATTAAGTAATGGATGTCTTTAATATGTACGAGGGAAAATTATTTTTCTACTTTTAAATTTTATTTAATTGTTTTATTTATTTATTATTTATTTGGTTTTTCGCTGCATGGATACATATTTTTGGTGGCGTGGAAGAGAAAGTCTGACGGTCTTAGCAGCAGAATAATAATAATAATAATAATAATAATAATAATAATAATAATAATAATATTATATATAATATATATAATAATATTATATATAATATATATAATAATATTATATATTATTATTATTATTATTATTATTATTATTATTATTATTATTATTATTATTATTATTATTTAAAGAACACACTCTCGTAGTCCCAACATTGCTAACGGGCGTGAAACTTTGGCATTACGAATAAAAACAGTCAGTAGAAAATTAAATTTCAGTGAACTATCAAGGAATGGATATTCTAAATTATATAAAATTAGGAAAGAAGACTTTTGTAACGAGCTTGACATCTTTTCCCTTCATGAAAAGTAGCCGAATATTGGCACAGATGGAACTTCCATGTTTTAATGATGCCAATATCTGGTACTCCATGATAAGGTTATGAATAAAAGCATCAGGAAGACGCAAACTTAGACGACCGAAGAAAAGACGGTAAAAGACCATTTCAGCTGTAATATAATAATATACGCATAAACAGAAGGTTCAAGTATCAACAAACTCTGACCTGAATGCAAGGAGTAGGTAACACAATATTTTACACTGAAGAGATCGAAAAAAAAAAAAAAAAAAAAATTTGACTGCACTCATCACTGGTTACAATTACAGTAAAAGTATATTTTCTATGCACTCTGGCAGAAGATTTTATACCTCCTGATAATTGATACATGATGAAAAAGTTCGCTCTATGTTACCATTATTATGGAAGCAGTATAGGCCAGTTTCTATCTGATGCTTTTACAATTCACTGCGGGCTATAGCAGGGAGATGCACTGTCACCTTTACATTTGAACTTCGCTCTAGAGTATGCCATTAGGAAAGTTCAGGATAACACAGAGGGTTTGGAATGAACGGGTTACATCAGCTTCTTGTCTATGCGGATGACGTGAATATGTTAGGAGAAAATCCACAAACGATTAGGGAAAACGCGGAAATCCTACTTGAAGCAAGTAAAGCGATAGGTTTGGAAGTATATCCCGAAAAGACTAAGTATATGATTATGCCTCGTGACCACAATATTGTACGAAATGGAAATATAAAAATTGGAGATTTATCCTTCGAAGAGGTGGAAAAATTCAAACACATTGGAGTAACAGTAACAAATATAAATGGCACTCGGGAGGAAATTAAACGCAGAATAAATATGGGAATTGCCTGTTATTATTCGATTGAGAAGCTTTTGTCATCTAGTCTGCTGTCAAAAAATCTGAAAGTTATATTACCGGTTGTTCTGTATGGTTGTGAAACTTGGACTCTCGCTTTGAGACAGGAACAGAGATTAAGGGTGTTTGAGAATAATGTTTTTAGGAACATATTTGGGGCTAAGAGGGATGAAGTTAAAGGAGAATGGAGAAAGTTACACAACGGAGAACTGCACGCATTGCATTCTTCACCTGACATAATTAGGAACATTAAATCCAGACGTTTGAGATGGGCAGGAAATGTAGCACTTATGGGCGAATCCAGAAATGGATATAGAGTGTTAGTTGGGAGGCCGGAGGGAAAAGGACCTTTGGGGAGGCAGAGACGTAGATTGGAAGATAATATTAAAATGGATTGGAGGAAGGTGGGATATGATGGTAGAGACTGGATTAATCTCCTCCTTTGCGTTGTCATTGACCTACTACTTACATTTAGACATAATATATGTTATGTGCACAGGAGCGCATATTTTAATGAGTTTATGGTCATAACGACACAAAGAAGGAGAGATCGATTGGCACAGGGAATCGGGTCTCGGCATAGCTCAGATGGAAGGAGCACTGAGCGCGGCAAGCTGAGGGTCTTGGGTTCGATTCCTGGCGCCGCAACTAATTTTTCTCTATTAATAAGTAAATGTTATGATTTGCTTTCCCAGTAGAATTAATTTATGAAATAATTCCTTCCACAGTACGAATGAAATTTTCGTATGATACTGTGGATCATAAATTGAAAGCATTCATTCCTAAATTTTATTTATTTATTTATTTATTTATTTAGTTATTTATTTATTTATTTATTTATTTATTTATTTATTTATTTATTTATTTAATGTGACAGGATTAAGGCCATTAGGCTTTCTCTTCCATCCTACCATTGTAGCACATATAAATTCAAAAAAGAAATACAAACACTGATAAAATTATAAACATTAAATTAAAGCTCTAGAGAGAGTCAACAGAGTCAAAAAACACAATAGAGCTCTCATCGAGTTAATACAAGAAAAAAGCAGAGATAGCAAAGATGATAGTAATAACTAATGATGATTATGATGATAATAATAATAATAATAATAATAATAATAATAATAATAATAATAATACTTACTTAGTGGCTTTTAAGGAACCCGGAGGTTCATTGCCGCCCTCACATAAGCCTGCCATTGGTCCCTATCCTGAGCAAGATTAATCTAGTCCCTGCCATCATATCCCACCTCCCTCAAATCCATTTTAATATTATCTTCCCATCTTCGTCTCGGCCTTCCCAAAGGTCTTTTCCCCTCTGGCCTCCCAACTAACACTCTATATGCACTTCTGGATTCGCCCATACGTGCTACATGTCCAGCCTATCTCAAACGTCTGGATTTAATGTTCCTAATTATGTCAGGTGAAGGATAAAATGCGTGCAGCTCTGCGTTATGTAACTATCTCCATTCTCCTGTAACTTCATCCCTCTTAGCCCCAAATATTTTCCTAAGAACCTTATTATCAAAAACCATCAATCTCTGTTCCTCTCTCAAAGTGAGAGTCCAAGTTTCACAGCCATACAGAATAATAATAATAATAATAATAATAATAATAATAATAATAATAATAATAATAATAATAGTAAATACATCACATGAATTTTCCAGTCTTTTAAATTATAATTATTCAAATGTTAATTTGGCAGTGTTTGTTACAATATATACACTCTTCCTTGAGCGAACAGTGCAGATTACCTGTTAAAACCACGGCCTCTGCAGTCATATTGTTTCTCATTACCTTTATGTAACGCATGAAACGTTATTTCGCTTTCATATAAATTTCAGAACTTTTACTTTTCATAACATTTAATTAATATAGTGATAAATTAGCTTAATATAACAATATATTGTTCAGTTATTTTATTCGGAGAAAAATTAAATGAAATCATGTAACACAGGTCAGACAAATTCTCAAATTAATTTTGCATTGCCATTCATAAAAAAAATATTCCAACAAATATAATTCACTGTCGTCTGACTTCATATTTTAATTAACTCTATCATAACTCTCTCCAGAAGCATGGATATTTCGAATATATGTAAAATTGCCCACAGTAGTTGCATCACAAACATTCCAACCCATCCTTCCCATTCCGAATTGATGAAGTGGGGACATACAGCTTTGAGTAATGAAAAATTTGTGAAGTTTAATATGTTTTGTAGGCAATGAATAGATTCGTAACCTTGAAATTTTGTATTCGCAGTATATGCCACTTCCGTAATTTTATATCATTGTCAGATTCATTAAAAAGTGTTTGTGCTCGACTATGCCGAAATGTAGTAATTATACACCTGGTAGCAGTCCTTTAATGGACCTCATTCAAGTACACCTATTCATTAAAGTTCAGGTGTTCCACCAATCAGAAAATACCATTGTAGCAATATGAAAGCGCAAGTATCGATTATTCTCGGATATGCAATCGAAGGACAACTAGTTCTGTTACTATAATAATTAGCATTAATTGTAAATAATATTCAAATAAATTCAATTTGTCATCTCGTTTTTCAATGTCTAATTCAATTTCAAGTTTATATCAAGATAAATGTTTATTTTACTCTCTAGATTATATATAAAGGTCAATGTCGACATTTGTTTCTCGGAAAAAATTAATACTTTCGCGCCTGCGCACATCTCACAATTTACGAGGTATTGCACAAGGTCAGTTCCGCTCCTCAGTCAGATAAGAATAACATGAATACTTATGAATAATTTCAAGTTAGAAATATGGTCGAGCATAAAAAGTCGTATGAAACTTGACTATAATGGTAATTAAGACGCTCGTATGAAAATTATGAAACTCGCTTGCGCTCGTTTCATAAACATACACCGTCTTAATTTCTACCATTATAGGTTCGTTGCATAATGTACTATTTTAGGCTCATTAAAAGCTATTTTCCTTATGGGTAAATAGCAATGAATTTTGCACAATGAAATGCAGCGTCCCTAGTAATTTTCACAAATAACTTTTCTATGTGTTACTTTGTCTGTTTATTCCTGAATGTCATATGAACATCATCACATACAATCTTTGAAATGTACTACATAGAAATAATTTTTATTTTAACTCTGTCTCAATGACTACCTATTTTATTGTTTTAGTAGAACGAAATATTAAAAAAATGAAGTATGTGTTAAACTAATGATTCAAGATATATTTCTCGCGAGTATGAAATACAGTTTCACGCAGTTTATGTTTCCATTTCGTACAGTATTCTAGTCACGAGACGTAATCATATACCTACTTTGTTTTTTTTTCGGGATTTACTTCCAAACCTATCGCTTTACTTGGTTCAAGTAAAATTTCCCTGTTTTCCCTAATAGTTTGTGGATTTTCTCCTAACATATTCACGTCATCCGCATAGACAAGAAGCTGATGTAACCCGTTCAATTCCAAATCCTTTCTGCTATCTTGAACTCTCCTAATGGCGTAATCTAGTGCGAAGTTAAAAAGTAAAGGTGATAATGCATCTCCTTGTTTTAGCCCTCAGTGAATTGGAAAAGCATCAGATAGAAGCAGGTCTGTAGACATTCAGGAATAAAGAGACAAAATAATCACTCAGAAATGTTATTTTTGAAATTTATTAGAGGAGCTGCATTTCTAGGTACAAAATTCATTGCTAATTACCCATAACGAAATAGTTATTTATGGTACTTGTGAGGTAAGTGCATCTTTATTGCACGAGTGGAAAGATTTAAGCACGAGGTGTCAGCAGAGTGCTTAAATTACACGAGTGAAGATTCTTTTCATCATTGGAGCAAATTGAAAAGTAAAGGTTTGGGAGTTGTTTTCTATTCTCACTGGAAGAAAGGTAATTCGTGGATCTCAACCAAAAAGGGACTTTCGAGCAGTCAGTAGACGCAAGCCATTAAGATGAACTGTAATACAATACCTGTACGTACTCTCCCTGGTAGAACTCTTGACTCAACCCGTTGCAGAAGATGCGACGAGCAAGAAACGCTTCCTCACGTCTTGGGTTTCTGCTGTCATAGAGAATTGCTCCGAATCAACAGACATAATACGGTTCGTTCTCTCATCGCTGCTTCAATCCGTCAGAATACTTCCTATGAGGTTTATGAGGAGGTAGGTTGCGTCACTTCTGATGGCTCTACTAGACGGGCTGATATCATCATAATTGATCGGCAGAAGGATAAGGGTGTCATTCTTGATCCCACAATCCGTTTTGAGATGCATGAGCAACAGCCACAAGAGGTGTGTCGTGAAAAACAAGTCATATATGAGCCTTGTTGTCAGCATCTTGGAGCACAATACCACATTACACATTGGACAGTTTTTGGGCTCATGTTCGGTGCCCGTGGCACGATCCCACGGGAAACTTTAAATCAACTTAAACAATATAAAATTGCTGATGCAACGATTGATGCCATAGGATCTCACGTGTTAGAGTCATCCTAAGGTATAATTAGTAATCATTTGTACCCAACAAAATTTTTATTGTAAATGATTTCCTACGTTTTCTTATCTTAATGTTTTTTTTTGTTTTTCTTTCCAAGTGTCACAAAATTGTTTTGTTTACTTATTATTCTTTATGAATTGATTAGTAGGCCGATCTATCGAACCCTTATTTAGGGCGGCTTTTGTTTCTACAAATTATCTCTTCTAGCTAAGTTGGCTAACGCGTGTTGTTTTAAAATCCTATAAACCCAACTTGCAGGTTCAAGTCTCCTCGCATCCCAAAAGGTAAATTATTACAAAATTTTAAAAAGATTCATATTAGATATGGATGTAATGTACAAATTACGACGTAGCAGATAGAGAAAAGAGAAGGAGATTGAGTGTATATTTAAGAAATGGTAATAAAGAAGTAGAGGTAGTGACATCTAGTAACTAATATATTAACTTCTTGAGTAACAGTTCAATGGAAAATTATACGTGTGTACCCGGGTACTAGGAAAATGCTAATGAACTGTGAGATAAAGTACATACTGTGAGGTAAAGTCTTTATCTCACTAGTGAAATAAAGTAATGTTGAATAAAAGCCTACTTTACAAACGCAAAAGTGTTTAGTAAAGGCATGTTTTTCGTTATGGTCATGGATAAACAGTATTTAATACATTATGCACTGCTTTCTTCACTTAACACTTCATTTTTTCCACATAGTTTCCATGGCGATTGAGGCATTGGTGGTCTGTGAGATGGTGTCTTGACCGTTGAGCCAGCTTTTCATCGCAGAATAACTGAACACATTTTCATTAATTGATGCTTCGTTCTCCAAGAAATCGACCAACAACCATCTTTCTGATCCCAGAAGACTTTAGCCGCCACCTTTCCAGTCGATTTCAAGACCTTAAATTTCTGGGACGTGTTTGTGAACCTATACAAAGTCTTGGCCGCCAATAGCATATTGTTGCAAGAATGATAGTGCAGAAGCCATTTTCTGATCTTCACGGTATCCATCGTGCACATAGTTTGTGGAATCCCAACTGCTCAATAATGCGGCTAACTGTTCCACATAACAGACTCAAGTCATGACTAAATTCCGCTAGAATTGTACGAGTTTACAGATGATCAGCGTACTTTTGGGACAACTGTAGTATATTTGTAGATCTGCACAACAGAGAAATATATAAAGTGACTTTTCCTATTAACTGACTTCTTTTCGGAATGTCATTATTAGACTTCGTGGAATTGCCACGAGAATCGTAAGGTTTACTACGCACGCGGTATAGACTGTATGAGAAGGGAGCGCGCAACGGATGGAGTATGCCTCTGATGTAAACACTGAGCAGTATACTGCGGTTACAATAAAACCTGTATCCTGCATTCAAGAAATATACTGAATGATCATAGAATTAGGAAACGTCCAAACATGTAAATACACAATTATTTCGTAGTGAGATATATTAACTCTTAAAATTTAATGTAATATACTCACATCATCCTTGAATATGTGCATTGCAGTGAAGAGTTACGTACATTTTGAGCGACTGCAAAGAGAACCTCCTCCGATGGTCACTCAGACAGTTTTTATATTGGGAAAATGTACGTTCAACATTACACGATGTAATAGGTGCATATTTGAAGAACGGAAAGTCACTACTTTTTAGTACACCAACTTTAGACATCTTGTCGTGACCTGATAGTACATCATTTATAATACGAAGTTGTGAATAGGCAGAATTTTCAGCATTAATGTTTCTCAACATACATTTCACTTTATCTGAAATTAGTGAATTGTTATTTTGGATAACGGTTTGTGATATTTATACACTATATTAAGGGCTTCTGAGAGTTGTACTGGCTGCGGGGTAGGGTATTCCAGGGGCAATTGTTTGGAACAGCAACACTCTCATTGTAGCATGTTTGATTGAATTCTTGTCTTCACTGAACAAATGTTAAGCTTTGACTATTCCAACCACAGTAATGCAAAAACAAGTGCTTATATAGGTATACATTAGCTGTAGCTGCTCTATTTGGACCGGTCACATCTCTTAACATGAACTGCTTATACTACGAGACAGGGCGGTCGCTCACCTCTTCTATACTACCGTACATCGGCAACCTGATAGCATGCTGCGTGTGGCAATTCAACAAAGTCTAGTCATTATACAGGGACATCATTTTATTTTTACTTCAATTTTTATTGCACCTGAGTTTTTGAATGTACTTTACTCCCACCCCTTCTACTAATGAAGTTCAACTGTCCTCCACACAGATCCAATACCGCATATAGGCCTACAGTCATAATAGCCTTACGGTCATAGTAAACAGTACGTTCCAAAAATATGTTCGCTTTCCAGTGACGAAAGAGCTTTCAATAGTGCATCATTTTCCATTTGCCTACGTCGCATCCCTGTTTCCCCCACCTGCTTCTATTCGCCTCTCTGTAAATGCTAGTGGCTGGGCTGTCTTAGCTCTTTTCTGAGAACATTAATTTCTGTTAGGAATTGGACGTCTACGTAATATTATACCCATACAATTGTTTAAAATAACTTAAATAAAAGGGCCTCGTTGAGTAATTGTCACGTGATTTCCTCCCTTTCTACGACACTGCGACGTAACCACTTGGAGGACAGTAGATAGCATGTCTGAGTAATTTTATCTTTTCGGATCGGGCAGAAGTGAAGATTGAATTTACAGTACGTAACTTACTCTTTTATAGAGTAGCTACAGAATTATTTCAACATGAGTTACTGATACGAAGTACGAACCTGGTAATTGGAATTACGTACAACAGTCTATAGTACGATAATATGCACATTAGAACTGAAGCCTGTATCGAAATGAACGGCCACCATTTTAAAACATGTGTTTAAATATCCATATTTATTTATTTTTCAATTTAACTTCATTCTCTATATTGTACGCTAATGTACTGTAGACGGTACAATATACACTGCATAATGAATACGTCCACATGGATAGCTCAGTTCGTGAGTAAAAACACTCATTGTTAATACTATACTATACTGTATTTTGATTAAACAAAAACCTAATGAAAATGATCAAACTCAAAAGCGCTATATTTCCTAGTTTACGTAAATGGATGAACTACTTTTCTTCCCTCCTATACCTAGTAAAATAATTTGTTTGTATATTACGCCAGTATCATCGAACTCCAGTCGTGTAAGAGGGTAGCAAACGGTGTTTCCGGTTCTTAATCGTTGATCCAAAGGTATAGCCAGGTTAATATTAGATATGTTAGTAAAAATAAAATGATGTCCCTGTATATACGCTGAGAGTGGAAGGTTTGCATCTAAGGCAGGAAAAACTTAAAATTTGCAACAAATCATCCATTCACTTGAGGGAGTAGTTGAACCCATGACTGCGAGCACCATGCGGCTTTGAAACTGCGCTCTAACCGCCTTGTGTACTACCACTGGCTCTTCTACCGGATAAAAGAAACAGATGCGCCCCTTTTTTTTGCGGTTGTGCGAACGTTTAATTTGTTTAAAGGAACATACTACTTGACGTGGTAAACGGTTACAATGAAATTGACGCGTTCATAAGCTATTGATCTGCTTGTAATTGCTTATAATAGCTGTGTTTTGTGTACTCAGTGTCTAATATCTTATATACAGAACATTTTACAAATTACTGCTCAATGCTATTACTGGTATAACAGTAATCTACTCTATTTTTTATTACCTTCCACAATAAAACGAAGTAGATAGGAGAAAATTTTACAATGAAATTATCCGATAATCGATTTCCATTATAAAGAAATATTTACCAAATAAATTTCACATAATATTATGTACCAGTATGTTGTCAGAAATTTCGGCGTGTTCGACACTGTTTTTGTGTAAAGACATAAATGAATTAGTATACAGGATGATTCTTGAAGTATGAACCGCGCTTTATAAATCAATTCCACAAACTATTTTTAGATAGAAATGTCATATTAAAATAATATCTTACTATATTACATTATAAAATAAGTGATATTTATTTGTGTTTTCGTTACAGAGATGGGTTACCTAATGTTCAAAAATTAAAATGAAATACAAACTCAAAATTACTACAAAGTGTAAATAATTTTGAAATAACTGACCTGAGCCTGAGAGAATATTAACAAATGACTTTGTCTAGTAAGTTAGCAATAAATTTAATACATATTGCGAGTTAGGCCTACGTAAGGAACGAGTTTCAATTTTATTGTTTGTGTATATAGTATACTTTTCTAATGACAATTTTAAATTACTCTTTAGTGTATTTTGAATAAATAAATAAATAAATAAATAAATAAATAAATATACACATGCATAAGTTACATACATACATAATTTACATACATACATACATACATACATACATACATACATACACACAAGCTGAATATCATTAAATTTAGGTGCTTATTTTTGAGATATAAACAAAAGGTTTAATAAAATCTTGCTCGTTTTCGCTTCTTTTTCGAGATAAAATTTGTATTATATGAAACATTTCATAATGTGTTTTGGAAAAGCCATTCAGTTAATTCCTAGTATGCTCAGTCAATTTAAGAGAGCAGTGTATTATGATAATAAATTATTGACAGTATTTCACTTTTGTTCTTTAAATGTGCAGATATTTGATCCGAATAATTGTAACATTGTAAAATTCTTTTGAAAAAGAAAGTAGAGGCGTGTGCTAGACGGTTTTTGCTGTACTACTCACTAAAAAGCTTTTTTGACCTAGAAACTCGGCTACCATGATACCCTTCTTGTTTCAAGATATTTCTTACTAAATCCGGGTGAAGTTTCGCTCCCTATTACCCCAGCTCTGAAGCTATCTAAGGGGAACTAGCTTTCAATTATTTTATAGTAACGCGTGATAAAGGCTTTATCTCTGTTAGAGAGTAATTATGGACGGTCACTTCTATGTTGATTTTTACTGTTTTTAACACCAGATCTTCCAATAATGGATTGAACTGTGGAGTGAAGTCGACCAAATATTCTTTAAATTTGAGACAGTGATTCTGTTTCATTATGAAGTTTTATAATTATTCTCCAATCCTCCACTGCGGTTCTCTCTACTTTTCCTCCACATCTTCTTCCTGCAGCAAACAGTGCGTGGGTTTTACTGTGTTGGTTTTGTAATAATACATTACGCTACAACTGCAAGCGGTTGGAGAATGTTAAGCATGTTTATAGGTGCAAAACGTAAACAGACAGTCTGTGTGCGAAATATCAGAATCGAAATGAATCCATAAAAGTAAAGGAATCTGTCGAATGTAATGGGACAAAGCCAGTGTAGACGTAAACTCTAACCCTAACAGAATCTACATAATTGCCTTGCATCAACATTTGTTTATTAAATAAAACGTCATATCAGTAAGATATCAAAACATTGTTCTGTATGAATATTGTCTCGAGTCACTGTGTGTATAAATAAGTAGGTAGGTAGGTAGGTAGATAGATAGATAGATAGATAGATAGATAGATAGATAGATAGATAGATAGATAGATAGATAGATAGATAGATAGATAGATAGATAGATAGATAGATAGATAGATAGATAGATAGATAGATAGATAGATAGATAGATAGATAGATAGATAGATAGATAGATAGATAGATAGATAGATAGATAGATAGATAGATAGATAGATAGATAGATAGATAGATAGATAGATAGATAGATAGATAGATAGATAGATAGGTAGATAGATAGATAGATAGATAGATAGATAGGTAGATAGATAGATAGATAGATAGATAGATAGGTATGTAGATAGATAGATAGGTATGTAGATAGATAGATAGATAGATAGATAGGTATGTAGATAGATAGATAGATAGATAGGTATGTAGATAGATAGATAGATAGATAGGTAGTATAGATAGATAGATAGATAGATAGATAGTACGTAGATAGATAGATAGATAGATAGTACAATAGATAGATAAATAGTTAATAAATAAGTCAATAAATAAATAAATAAATAAATAAGTCAATAAGTCAATTAAGAAATAAATAAGTCAATTAATAAATAAATAAGTCAATAAATCAATAAATACAAAAATGAATAAGTCAATAGATAAATAAATAAATAAATCAATAAATCAATAATAAATAAATAAGTCAATAAGATCAATAAATAAATAAATAAGTCAATAAATCAATAAATAAATAAATAAGTCAATAAGTCAATAAATAAATAAGTCAATAAATCAATAAATAAAAAATAAGTGAATAAATCAATAAATAAATAAGTCAATAAATAAATAAATAAGTAAACAAACAAATAAATAATGAATTAATAAATTAAATAAATAAATAAATAAACAAACAAATTAATAAATTAATAAATTAAATAATTAAATAAAAAATAAACAAACAATAAAAATAAACAAACAAATAAGTAAATATAAGAAAATAATGAAAATAAAAAAATAAATAAATATAAAAAGTAAATAAATACAAATAATAGAAAATAAAAAATAATAAATAAATAATTGATATAATAATGCACATTATAGGGAGTTATATGCTTCATTGAAATAAATATGAATGCGTTTTGTAATTAAGTGCATGGACAATGAAAATAAAATAGGTTGAAAATTTGCGTGGTTTGGCAACATCTCGTCGTCCACCCAACTACGACAACACACACGCACTGAGTTCTGAATAGCAGCGTTTCGTCCCTTATTCATTGAATTAATGTTGCCAGACTTCCTAATGCCAGGATATAACGACATGAATTTATAATTTTATTTATTTTTTTAAGAAAACTGTCTACTTTGTTTAAATAGTACAAGGGAATAATTAAATTTTTATGAGCTTCTCTAATGATAACAGCAAAAATCAGAATCATACGATTAATATGTTAATAATAACTTAATATAATTATTATAATAGTGGCGGCAGTATTGTTAATAGTAGTAGCATTACTGGTTCAAAGGCGGAATGATGAACAACGTTATCGTGGTGGTGGTGGTGGTGGTGGTGGTGGTGGTGGTGGTGATGGTGGTGATTATAGTAAGAATAAAGAGGGGAAATTGTGATATGCCTATTAACGGTATTGTGAAAATTACAATGAACTTGGAAAAATCAGGAAGGAGAGAAAAGAAATAAAATAAATTAAAGAAAGATGTAGAATTGTAGACTGTTTTGTATATAAAATAATTAAGCCTTCGATTGTCGGTGGTTTGAATACCATAAACAGCTTGAGTTATTGAACGTGTTATATAAGCTTCTTGTCTATTCGGATGATGTGAATATGTTATGAGAAAATTCACAAACGATTAGGGAAATCGAGAAAATTCCACTTGAAGGAAGTAACGCGATAGGCTTGGAAGTAAATCCCGAGAAGACTAAGTATATGATAATGTCTCGTGACAAGAATATTGTACGAAATGGAACTATAAACATTGGAGATTTATCCTTCGAAAAGGTGGAAAAATTCAAATATCTTGGAGCAACGGCAACAAATATAAATGACACTCGGGAGAAAATTAAAGCGCAGAATAAATATGGGAAATGCGTGTTATTATTCGATTGAGAAGCTTTTGTCATCTAGTCTGCTGTCAAAAAATCTGAAAGTTAGAATTTTTAAAACAGTTATATTACTAGTTGTTCTGTATGATTGTGAAACTTGGACTCTCACTTTGAGAGAGGAACAGAGATTAAGGATGTTTGAGAATAAGGTTCTTAGGAAAATATTTGGGGCTAAGAGGGATGAAGTTACAGGAGAATGGAGAAAGTTACAATCGCAGAACTGCACGCATTGTATCTTCACCTGACATAATTAGGAACATTAAATCCAGACGTTTGGGATGGGCAGGGCATGTAGCACGTATGGGCGAATCCAGAAATGCGATATAGAGTGTTAGTTGGGATGCCGGAGGGAGAAAGACCTTTGGGGATGTTGAGACGTAAATGGGAGGATAATATTAAAATGGATTTGAGGGAGGTGGGATATGATGGTAGGGACTGGATTAATCTTTCTTAGGATAGGGACCGATGGCGGGCTTATGTGAGGGCGGCAGTGAACCTCCGGGTTCCTTAAAAGCCATAAGTAAGTAAACAGCTTGAGTTAATCCATTCAAAATGTGTCGCCCTGTGTTTATATAAAGTGAATGCCCGGTTTCGCGATGACTTGACGTTGCATCAGGGCATGATACACAAATATGGAGTTAAGACAGGCCTGTGATCAGTAAAGTCCTCCAATGAAAGAAGTAACTGCTTTATTTCTGTCGTAGCATAACTATAAAATGACAAAAAACGATTCTGCTATTTCATTCTAAAGAAATTATTTAGATTTAAGAAGTCTGTAAATCGCCCATTTTGACCCGAACTTCGTTGGTTCGCAATAAGTCTTTAGTCACTGCGTCCTAGATTCCAAGTCTACATGCTCTTCAAGGTTGCTTTCTTACTCTAGCAATTTGCATACAGGCTTTTAACATTAAGCCTTCTTACAAATAAATAATGTACATAACGGAAGATGCAATTCCTTTGAGCAATACTCAAGCTGTACAGTGTGTTTGAAGTCAGAAATTTGATCCCGGATAGAAGACTGCAATAATTTATTTACGCCGCAGGATAATATGAAAATTGTTGGTTTAGAGAGTTCTGTGAAAGATAATCTTTAACAATTACTCTTATTACGGTTCTATCGTTTTCACAATATGCATGTCATTAAATTTTTTTTTTGTTTTAAAATGATGAGGTGAATTCCATAATCGTATACACATTAGAGAGTAACACACCTATTTGTTGCAAAAATGTCTGTGCTTTTACATTAACGATTGAAATAATTCTGGAAAATATGTCTAGATCCTATGTAGTCTAGATATTAGGGAGCAGATTGTTTTTCAGAGATTGTGCTCGCTTGTGGATTAGAAAGTATTACCTGGTTGGGTTTTTTTACGATTGTTTTTGTAACCGTAAAACGAAAGTAAGGTAATTTCAACAGCGATTTTCTGGAGTAAACTCGCCAAAATAAATATCATTACCACCACTCACACTAATAGTGAATAACCACGAAGGTGATAGAACGTCGTTAAATTACAAATATAAGAACCAATAAAATAAAATCATTTGCGGTTCTGCCTAAATTTTCGTTAATATTTGAGGAGAAACATTCGCTCCGGCCCCGGGGATCGAACCCGGGTCCTTGGTTCTACGTACCAAGCGCTCTGACCACTGAGCTCACTCAGCGAATTTTTCTCCTCAAATATTAATTGTCAATATTACATATATTATTCAGTAGGATAAAGTAATAAAATATCTTTAATATTCTCATAGCTAGCAGTGCATATTTCTGTACAGATTACTGTGCACTTAACTGCGGAATCCCGGCCAAACAAGTAACTCAATTGAGTGCGCTCCTAATATAATGGCAGTTGACATTGGACATATACGTCAACATATATGCCTAACTTGGAGTCAGGCCACAAAGGGAAACATTCAGGGAGGAAGGTTCGGTCCGGTGCTGTGGATTGAATTCGGCGTAGCTCAGTGGTCAGAGCGCTTGGTACGTAGAACCAAGGACCCGGGTTCGATCCCCGGCGCCGGAGCGAATTTTTCTCCTCAAATATTAATTGTCAATATTACAGATATTATTCTGTAGGACAAAGTAATAAAATATTTTTACTATACTTAATTTTCGTCGTGAACTTCGTCTACATACTATCGCGAAATGCATGGAAAAGAGGAAAGAAGGACTCTAGATGCTTTCTTGACCTCGACACTAGAAATAAGAAGGTTGGGGCATAAACCATGGTAACTATAAATATAAATATATGTATACAGTATATAGGGTGGAAATGAAATTGCCTTGCAGATTTCCAGAAGTATAACGCATGTTGTATGTAATAAAAAATTATTATATCATATTGGTGGAAAGTTCATAGTTTTTTTTTTTTTTCAGAAAAAAAAATTTCCAAATGTTTGACCCTTCAATTCTTTGTTCTTTAGTTCAATTTTGCTCGTTTTTACTTTCTTTCCGAAATAAAAATTGTTTTATGTGAAACATTTCATATCGTGTTTTGGGAAATATATTGCTTTAATTCACCATAAGCTCATTTAGTTGAAGAGAGCATTGTATTATGATAATAAATGGTTAAAATAATTTTAATTTTATTCTTTAAACTTGCCGAAATTCCTAACAAATGTAACATTTTAAAATTGAAATTTCTTCACACTTAAAGAATGAAACTAAAATTCTTTCAGTAATTTATCATCATAATACACTGCTCTCTTAAATTAAGTATACATATAGGGAATTAAATCAATGTATTTCACAAAACACGCTATAAAATATTTCATAACTATAAAACAATTTTATCTCTAAAATGAAGCATAAACAAGCAAATTGTATATAAGTTTTTCGTTTGAAATATCTCGAAGAATAACCCCGTGAAATTTACATTACTTATGGTTTACCCGTATAACGCTATCATCAGCATAAAGCATATATATTTACTGATATGATGTATCTTCAGAATTTAATTATTTCTTCGTTACAAAACATTATTATAAGAGATGCAAGTTTAGACATGTGAGATAATGTACGTAACTATATGATAAATACAGTACCTTGACATATCCTTCACTATTATGTAATGAGCTTAAAATTGATTGCTCTCAAGCTTGTGAGAGCCGCCACTGTGTTCGAGTAAGACTAAAATAAAAATAAAATAACATTCGCCTATTGTGAAGCTAAATTATACATCTCTTCTTGCAGATGTATACAACATTCCTCGAGACTAAGCTAATATAAAAGCAAGTGTGGTTAGTGTCGAAGGTCAAACCTTGCATGTGGGGTTTATTATGTACCTGGATACGTAAAAATGCAAATTATGCCTTTAATGTATATAATAGACATGCCTCTTCGGCTAAAAATCGAATAAAAGCACTAAAGGAAAATAAGCTAGTTGAGTCACAAACATTTTATATGTCTGCTTGTCAATTTGCATTAACATCTGTGACTGCTACCATCTGAGAGTCATATAAGACAACCTAATTGAAATATCGGGTGAGAAACAGAGTACTTTTGAGGACGTCGTCATTCTTTAATGATAAAAATTATTAACACATGATTCTCCGCTCTGGAGTAAGTAGTAATGTTGCAAGTTACAAATGAGTCTACCCGAGTCTACGCAAAAAGAAAATAATTTATTTCTTTCCCTTTAGACGTACGTCCGTTATCCCATTAAAGCTCTGGTTTGTCTGAACCGACGCATGCGACGTGCTGCATGCGAGGCCCGCCTCGCACAAATCCTGGACTACACGAGAGATGAATGAATGAATGAATGTTAGCCATGATGTGCTATGTTGGGCAACAGGCCTCCTGCGATGGGGTTAGAACCCCCTCGACAGGGATTGCTCAAGTGTATTCGTTGGTGAGCCAATCCAGGCGAGCTTGTCGTGTATACTACTTTTGTGACATGGTTAATAACCCTGTTAGACTTCAACTAGTCTCAGTACTCTGTTCTTTGTTCATGTTTTTTTAACTACCCACATTATACTAACACCAGCACTTTGACAAACACTGATTGCTATTTACACTATTTAACTGACACTTTCTCAACACTGGCTTTACTAATTACAAAACGTATCTCACACTTTCACTAATACTGACTTTACTATTTACTGTACAATATCTTAACATTGATTACATTATCTATTTACAATGACCTTCCCTAGTTCTTTCCACAAAACTCTGTTCTTTGCTGTCCTCGACCACTGTTTCCCCGCCTCTTTGGTAAAAATGTCAGACCATCTGAGCCGTGGTCTTCCCTGTCCTCTCTTTCTGACGTAGGGGTCCCACATCGTGACTGAATGGGTCCATCTTGTCTGGTGTAGTCTCGCCACATGTCCCCCCCCCCTCAGGTCCACATACTAAGTGGTTTCTATGGCTACGAGTTGCGCAGACCTCGTTCAATTCGAACGGCCCGGGATCAATTACTATGCTGGTCGTAATGCAATTTATTGTGGACGAAATCAACGTTGTACAGTAGTGGCAAAAATAAAATAAACGGACCGACCCTTGTAGCTAATCTCAGAGCCTTGTTCACTCCAGAGTACGATAGACTGGTAACTAAGACTTTCGTGATTCGAATCCTGTCTGGGACGGAAACTTTTTTCCTTCCTTATTCAAATTTATTCCCAATTCTTTTCGATTGCAGCGATATTTCACTACTTAATTAATTTATTATTCCCAGAACATGAATTTTACCAGCAATTGAAAAGTATTGGAAATAAATTTGAATAAGGAAGAAAACAAAAGTTTCCTTCCCAAACAGGATTCGAATCACGAAAGTCTTAGTTACCACTCTATCGTGCTCTGGAGTGAACAAGGCTCTGAAATCGGTAGGTCCGTTTTTTTTTTTTTTTTTTTGCCGTTACTGTAGATATTCTTCTCGAGAGTACTCTGTTTCTCTCTATCGTTTCACAGACATTCTATATTCCTCCTCATTTACTCCATCGACTGTAATGGTCCGTCTGTCAGCTTCGGATTGCTTTCCGGGCTACTTATCAGTTTGGAATAATAATCGCATTAGGGCTCATAATGGAGCAATGTAAACTTAAGCGCTTGGATCGATCTCGGCTACTGTCCTTGAAAAGCCAGGTTTATGTTAATTCAAGCAATTAAGCATTGAATTCTCCAATTGTGAATATCTAATATTAGTTTATAGTGTCACAAGTGAGAAGATGAAACTTTCAAATGGTCTACGATAAAGAGTTACTGCGATATTTATGAGTAAATTATTATTATTAAATTATTATTATTATTATTATTATTATTATTATTATTATTATTATTATTATTATTATTATTGGGAGTATAAGGGTACAGCGCGTCAGTTATTCATAGATTTCAAAAAGGCATATGACCCGGTTAAGAGAGAAGTTTTATATGATATTCTTATTGAATTTGGTATTCTCAAGAAACTAGTTCGATTAATTAAAATGTGTCTCAGTAAAACGTACAGCAGAGTCCGTATAGGTCAGATTCTGTCAGATGCGTTTCCAATTCACCGTGGGCTAAAGCAAGGAGATGCACTTACTTTTTAATTTTGCTCTACAGTGTGCCATTAGGAAAGTCCAGGATAACAGAGAGAGTTTGGAATTGAACGGGTTACATCAGCTTCTTGTCTATGCGGATGACGTGAATATGTTAGGAGAAAATCACAAACGATTAGGGAAAATACGGGAATTTTACTGGAAGCAAGTAAAGAGATAGGTTTGGAAGAAAATCCCGAAAAGACAAAGTATACGATTATGTCCCGTGACGAGAATATTGTACGAAATGGAAGTATAAAAATTGGAAATTTATCCTTTAAAGAGGTATTAAAATTCAAATACCTTGGAGCAACAGTAACAAATATAAATGATACTCGGGAGGAAATTAAACACGGAATAAATATGGGATATGCCTGTTGTTATTCGGTTGAGAAGATTTTATCATCCAGCCTGCTGTCAAAAAATCTGAACGTTAGAATTTATAAAACAGTTATATTACTGGTTGTTCATTATGGTTGTGAAACTTGAACTCTTACTTTGAGAGAGGAATTTAGATTAAGGGTGTTTGAGAATAAGGCGCTTAGGAAAATATTTTAAGAGGAAAAGGAGAATGGAGAAGTTACACAACACAGGAGAATGGAGAAAGAACATTAAATCCAGAGTCGAACACAACTGCGGGTTTGACAGGTGGATGGCATTGTAAATTCTCATGTCAGTAGATTTACTAGCTTGTAAAAGAACTCCTGAGGGACAAAATTAGGAACATGATATAAATCCAGACGTTTGAGATGGGCAGGCATGTAGCACGTATTCATATAGATTGTTAGTTGGGAGGCCGAAGGGAAAAAGACCTTTGGGGAGGCCGAGACGTAGATGGGAAGATAATATTATAATGGATTTGAGGGAGGTGGGAACATGATGATAGAGACTGGATTAATCTTGCTCAGGATAGGGACCAATGGTGAGGTTATGAGAGGCGGCAATAAACCTCCAGGTTCCTTAAAAGCCAGTAATTATTATTATTATTATTATTATTATTATTATTATTATTATTTTATTTTATTTTATTTTATTTTATTATCTTTACAAGTCGTGAAGTTTTTCGCTACAGAACTACTAATTTTGTGTCAGATTATTTCAAACAAATATATTTCTAAAACAATTATGCAAGCTGTTTGCTCTCTTTTCTTAGATCGTCCATATTTATCACACGCGGTCTTCTCAGTTGTCTTCATCCCGACTGATTAATTCTGTGACTTTACCAATTTCCTTTCTTTGTAATGGAACTCTCTTCATATGATTTTTCCATTTAAATTGTAAGCGAGTCTAATTTTTCCAATAACACATATTCAATATTTTGATATTAACAGAGAACAATTAAAATTGAGACATGGAAATATTCTGCTCGGAAGAGCTGACACTGGCTCTAAATAATTTGATTTTATTTTGTAATAGATACTGTTATTATAAAGACATTGTGTTGTTATGCATAATTAAAACAATCGTAAAATAATAATAATAATGTATGCCAATAACAACGCTAACATGTAATTTAAAATTACCCGATAACAGCTGCAGACACTTATATTACGTACTGCGCTTGGATTGTTTTATAAAATATTGTACTATTATGCAAAACTATTTAATCCAGGAAAGGTTAATTTATATAATAGCTGTTGCCAACATTCATCATTATGATTACTGGCGTTACAGCCTGATGCAAGCCTTGATCACACCTACAATGAGTCTCCATTCATTCCTATCTTGTCTTCCTTTTCCGCCCTTGTACTCTCAATACTTCGAAATTTTGTTTAACACTATCCGATCTTCTAATTTTATGCCGTCCAATTTTTTCTTTGTCTACTAGTTTTCTTGAAGTAACTTTACGCCATGGATCTATCTCCTTTTCCTTTAAAGCTGTGCCGGGTACCTAATCCTTGAGGTTTGAATAAGGTATTTTTGCTTCATTTATTCATTATACACGCATCTAATGCGCCAGTTAGCTTATGACGACATATAGTGCCAACGATTTTCCTTATTATTTATCTTTCAAGTTCGTTAAGCTTCTTTCCTTGTGTTCTTGCTAAAGCCCACCTTTCACATTCAGAAGAAGGCAATCGGATAATGATTCGCTCGAGCGCGTGAAGTCGAATATTTATAACCGATCGGTTGAAGCATTTATTAGGTCGGTCGTGAGTACTTGAGATTGTTGCACTACAATTACACCATCTTTTAATTCTGATACTCAATACCATGTACATAAGAATCCGAAAATTTGTTTTTATTTCAGAGAGCAGGAAAAGTAGGAAGTATTTGAACATTATTATGAGAATCTTGAAAAAGGTTAGCCCCAAATCGAGGGAAATAACATATCTAATGTTAGTGCTACCGTTAATGGAATACGGAACTACATGTTAGGATCCCTATAGAATATATCAGGTAAATTCCTTAGAAAGAATCCAGTATAAGGCAGCTAAATTTGTTAAAGGTAAAAGAGAAGATGGAAACGATACGATAAAAGAACTTAAATGGGAAACTTTGGGAAACAGACGTAGGAAAACTAGAATAACATCGTTGTATAGAGCACATCTAGGTCAGAAAGCATGGGTAGACATAACGGCTCGGTTAGAAAAGCCAACGTACTATGGTAGGAACGATCATGATTTTAAAATCAAATGTAGGAAGCAGAAAATGGATGTAGGTAAATTCTCATTTTTTAATAGAACTATAAATGATTGGAATGACCTACCAGCAGCGGTCTTTGAGGACTGTCCTTCCGTAAGGACATTCAAGAATAACTTAAAAATTTGTGTATAAAGTGCAAATTAAAATTAAGGTGACATTTAACATTTAATTTTTTAAGGTGACATGTATTTATTTAGCCTGACGTGTTACTTCCTTGGTTTGAATTGTAAATTATTTAAAAATAGCGTGTAAGAGGGTCTTAGACTAGAAATGTTTAGCTTAACTGTAGTTCTGTTTATAAGTATGCATAAGGGTTCATTCATTCATTCATTTATTTTATTCCATAGATCTTACATGAGCAATGAAGCTTTAAGATGTGGAACATGTCAACATTTTACAATATTACAATTACAATTTTTACAAATTTTTATAGTTTTACAATTTAGTAAACAATTTTTACAATTTTGTACAATTTTTTTACATTTTGGTGAGATGTAGTGAGATGAGATGAGGTGAGGAGCCAAAATATTACCCGGCATTTGCCTTTTCAGGGAACCTGAAAACCCAACCAGGTAATCAAATCAAAGGGGGTAATCAAATCAAAGGGGTGTAATTATTTGTCTTATTTGAACTGTTGTATCAGTGAAGTGTGGTGAGTCAGTGAAGTTGTGGTTTTACAGTGCAGTGAATAGTTCCGATCAGTGATAATTTATAGTGTAAATGAAATGTGTTCTATAGTGTCAGTGAAATGTGAAAGTGTCAGTGAAAGACGTCATTATCATTGAGATGAGAGTAAAGTGAAACTTATGTAGGGCCTATACATATGTAGGTTGTATTGTAAAATGAGGTTCACTTATTAATTAGGTTATTTTATGTATTATTATTTATATTATTATTATTATTAATTGTAATTATTGTGTTCAATTGTATTGTGTATTCTTATTATATTGTGTATATAATTGTATTAGTATTGTAATTTAATTGTGTATTGTTTATATTGTGTATACCACTGCCACCGGGTGCATGCCCACTTGCAGTGTAAATAAATACATACATTAAAATAGGAAAACATTATTTTAAATAATATAATTCGTTATATGAAATAATACTTTATGTTATCAATAATGTTATTCGTCATTCATTTTATCAAACACACTATATTAGTAATGAAAATATTTATGTAGCTTATTAAATATGAAGGGTTCAGAGCCATAGTGGGCCAAGCACCATTTATTAAAATCGGAGAAAGCAAGGGTTAAAGTTAAGTGAATGCCATACTTTAATGAAGATTGACATATCACTTAGTTTTAATTGAATACTTTATATTATTTGCTATATGTTTCATTAAATAGTAGTAGTCACTTAATTTTAACCCTTGTTTTCTCTGTTTTAAACACATGGCGCTTGGCCCACTATGGTTCTGTACCCTTCATATGTGAGTGCATAAAAAGAAGAGAGATTTTGTGATGCGACTCAAATGTCTTCAAAAGTTAACATAATCAATTTCAATCACAGTACTTAATAAAAATAAACCAAATCTAATATTCGCTTTGCTTAACAGTTTTACGATAGTGTAGGCTATATTAAAAGATACTTAATCGCAGACAATGATTGACGTTGGCGCTACTTATGATGAGGTGTATACAGATTCCATTATTCCACATTCAATGACCATATCACGAAATACCAAGGATGGAGCAAACAAAATTCGTGCTGAAGTTATTCCAAAAATAAAATAATCAGTGGAGAAATCGCCATTTAGTTTTAAATTAATAATTTTTTATCAACATTTTCCTCCTTGGTTTCTTTAGTGCGTTTACTTTTGTCCTGTGCCATTACGAATATAGAACTGATACAAAACATCATACGACTAACTATTTATTTCAACTAGAGGATAAAGACCACACATTTTTTTTACATTTATTACTACTGCTTTACTTCATATTTATATTCTTATAGATATACTTATTTAAATTTTATTTCAGTTTATTTATTTATTTTTAAATATTTACTAGCATTTTTATGCCTATATACTTACTATTTACACGAATCGTGTGATAAGTCGTGAGGCAGTTTAACACTTCCATAGCACACATTATACACACATCGATCGAAGATGATTTTCAACCTAAGATATACACTTCAAACAAAGAGGCCGGCCGGTAGATCGTGATGCTTCGGTTGAATGTTTTGCTTTCTGCGGAGTCAGTGTACGCGGCAGCATACATATAATAATTCATCCTTCTCTTGAAATAGGACCAAACCGAATCAGTTGTGAACATAACGACTCCCAAGTCTCCAAAATTCCATCATTTCAGTAGTGCTTTACGTACTAAGGTGGTCGACAGTTTTGTTTGGACATTAGAGTATTGTATAGTATAGTATAGTATAGTATAGTATAGTATAGTATAGTATAGTATAGTATAGTATAGTATAAACGAGCGACCGATCGCACGTAATATCATGACCCTCGATCGGTTGTTTTTATTGGAAAGCAGAGCTCTATGGATTTTCGAAAGACACTGTCCAACATATTTTCCACACATCCTTGATAAAGAACAGCAGCGGAGGGCAGCTCCAATTGATCGGTTGCTCATCTCAGAAAGTATTTGACGGAACTTAATGAAAATTGAAGATTGCATAGGAAAGACTTGTTACGTCACATTTTACTGCTTTTACAGGAGAGCAAGTGGAACGTTTCAAGACCCAATAATTGTATTCTATTGTCTTTGAGTAATCATTCTTCAAATTTCTTTGGACCAATGAGATTATTATTCGGTACAATTAAACTACACAAATATATACACTACCTAAACTATTACATTAAATCTAAAGCAGAGAATTGATAATTTTGGACTTATCACGTTTTTCCCTGTTCTCTTCAATTGTTATACACATTGTTCATTAATATTTTGATATTGTAGGTGATAGATTTTTTGACAGATGTTTGATTAGTATTTTTAATATTTAATTAACATAATCATAATCATAAATGTATTCAATTAATAATCATGATTTCATGTCAAAATAGCTGTCATCTACAATGGCAATTATTAATAATCAATGTGTGTAAATTACACTGAACAACAAATTTTTACTTTTTGTCTTGCTCCGAAATAAAAATAGGTGAATATTACTAATATGTATGCCCTAAATCTGAATTTAAAATCCAAATTGTCCCATCACGTACCATTTTCCGGGAAAATGAATTGATTTTTTTATGACAAAATTTATTTGTTTTTAATTTTTCGCTGCTACTGATAAAATTACAACACACAGGGATTCAAAATTCCTCATAAGACTTGTAAAAATGTGTACTGGATACAAAATGATGTTTAAAACACAACAAAAATAAAAATATTTCATGTATATAATGAGAAAAATCTCGGAATTTGAACTTGCATTAAAAATAATTTTCTGGATGACTTCTGTTCATAACTAGACCCGAGACTGTATTTTACAAGGAACCAAGCCACCGGCGTGGCTCAGTCGGTTAAGGAGCTTGCCTACCGGTCTGAAGTTGCGCTCGGGCGCGGGTTCGATCCCCGCTTGGGCTGATTACCTGGTTGGGCTTTTTCCGAGGTTCTCCCTAACCGTAAAGTGAATTCCAGGTAATCTATGGCAATTCCTCGGCCTAATCTCACCAAATACCATTTCGCTATCACCAATCTCATCGACGCTAAATAACCTCGTAGTTGATATAGCGTCGTTAAATAACCAACTAAAAAAACAAGGAACCAACAATAGTCTGTAAGCATGCTGGATGATGATCTTCCTTTATATCGCCTTTTCATTTCAGATATTTCTTGATGAAGTCTTTCCCCATGATCGTGGCTTACCGCTCCGAAGTTAGGAGGAAAGGAATCCAAATGAGAATGTAAAAAGTGTACTTTGAGAGACATATTACACTCCATTTTGTCATATGCACTTAACATGATTTCCACAACAAGTTCTATGTAGTTCTCTGCCCTAGAATTTCCAAGGAAATTTGAGCAAACGTCTTTGAAACCGCGCCATGTCATTCTTTCTGTAACAAAGTTTTTCCTCAAGCAAAGGGTCAGCCATAACTTTGTGAATTTGTGTACCGATGAAAATGCCCTCTTTTAAATTTCCTTCACTCAAACTGGTAAACTTTTTCTTTAACCTTTTCCTTTACTATATATTTTACCAGTTTTGTGAAAAAAAAGTGTCATATTTTTTTTATTTTCGTAAAGAGGTCATTTAATATTGCAGAATCACTGTACATCATTAATTTTCTTACATACCTAAAAAATCACTATGAAATATATATAGGACATTCTTACCTGAATTATTGGAGTTATTTATCCTTGATTCCAGCTCTGGTAGTTGAAAAATTCAAATTTTCTCCTGAACTATTTACAAACTTATGTTTTTTATGGATTAATTTATGAGGTACAACACCAGTGCTGTTATCAAGGCGTTAAATGTTGCTTGTAAATGTGATAGACTCGAAAGCAATGCACAGTGTCACATTGCATTCCGGACAGTAGTATCTGCTCTCCTATATGAGAGCGTTTTGGGAGAATGGTGTAGCAGTCATTGAATATTTGTACCAGTACATCTGTTCTTCAGGTTTGTGAATAATGTTCTGCAGTATCACTATGCCCAAAAGTACACGTATTTCAGAGTCTGTAGTAGGCCGCCACGAATTACACATATTCAGCATTCTGTGAACACTTATTAGCATGCCGAATCGTCTCCTCGAATAAAATGTTGATGAGGTCATTATTAAAGAATAATTAAAAAAATTGAGAATTATCGTTATCAGAAACAAAGTTAAAATTTCAGGGAATGGGGACCTCAGAGGTGGAAGAAAAGATGTCTTCTATTCAAACCACTGTCGAAAAGACGTGACATCAAGATCTGAATTTGTTTGTTGGTCTATAAGATACCGATGTTTCAAAATAATCTTTACAGGAATATATTCCTGATCAAAAGTTTCGGAATCACTAACTTGATCCATCTTTACACAAAACAGCACAAAAACACTAAATACAAACAGAAACCTCCAAAACTAACTAGCATCTACTTACTGTGTGTGAATGCTATATGAGCATAGGCAAGTAAGAAGTACAAAACACCACCAGATATAGCAATATCACTAACTTCTCTAGCCATCTAGTGAGGAAAAGGTTAATGAAAGAATGGAAACGTATATATTCGGGATATAATTCTTAGCAGCGAAAATGGGACTCAAACGAGTTAACTCGGGTTAATAAATTTTGATACAAGTTAGCAACCCGAGTTGTTAATCAGGGAAGTGGTTAAATAATGAAAACCACACCCTTCTTTGTTCATTGCATAGGCTAGACCTCACTTTGAACTGTTATGAAATTTACTTAATAGAAGGGGCCAATATCTGTTTATTTATTAGAAATACAAAAGAACATGCCAACAACCGTAATAAGCCGTAAATAAGTCATAAACTCATAAAATACATTAGCTTTTGTTTTGGTTTATACCCCAACCCGCGCCAGATGTTTCCTGGGGGAGAGCTTATCGAAAAGTGAAATCATAGCATATCTTAAACCCTTACGTGATACGAAGAAAAGAGATGCATTTTCGGATTCAGCGCACATCCGACCATAAGGGATACATTGTTTTAAGTCGGAGTAGAATTCTTGTTGTTCAGTGTTATCATAAAGATCTGAAAATTGACTTATTTCTTGAGAAAATGTTACCAGAGAAAAAAAATTAAAAAGATCATCACTCCATAATTTAATTATTCTCAACTTAAAGAAAATAATGCTAATTATATATCGTGCTAAATATATATACCTCACTTCGATTATTGCGACGTTTTGTTCAGTGATCTCAGGATCGATTCCGCTCAGAAACTACAGCGTATTCATAACGCGTCCGTCCTCTTCATTCGTAATGTTCGATATATGATCATATCTCACCATCTTTCGAGAAGGTTACATGAGAGGAGAAATCTGCACTCACTTTCTCTCCTATATCGAATTATGCACACTTCATCCCCCTATTATTTATTCGCTCGTTTTCATACTCTCTCTCGCTATCATAATATTAATACTCGATCACAACGCGATAACACGCTAGAAATTCCACTTCACACATCATCTCTGTATTCCTCATCTTTCACTGTTGCTACCTCTCGTCACTGGAACTCTCTGCCGCCTGAAGTCAAGGGCTGCCGAACATTGAAATCTTTCAAATCCAAGTTAGAAAATTATCTTATGACGAGTTGCCAAACTAACTTACTATTATGACAAGTGTTGTATTGCATGTTTCCACGTATTCACATTTTTTTTAATGCTCTAGTGATATTTAACTTATTTTATATTTTTGTTTTCATATTTTCCGATAATGGTATATGTCTAATGTGATAAGTTGAGCTCTATATATAATCATAATTTTCCTTACTGTATGTACTTAAAAATATTGTATTCATTGTATGCTTTGTACTGCACTATTTTATTACTACTATTAGTATTATTATTACTATTATTATTATTATTGTTATTATTATCATTATTATTATTACTATTCTTATTTATTTATTATTATTATTATTATTATTATTAATCAATAATTGTCTTATTTTTTTTATACTTTGTATGCCTCATTTATTTTTGACCTGCTGTTCACATTTTATTATGTTTTTTTCTTTCTTTCTTTTTCTATGTTATATATTATGTCTAATTTCTTCTTACTTGTTGTTTACATTTTATTATTATTATCTTATTCAGTCTTGTGTGTTAAATTGTAGTGTACTTTGTAAATTTGTAGTGTTTTTGTAATGCAGTTTTTACTCCTGGTTGAGTGTTAGAGAAGGCCGTATGGCCTTAACTCTGCCAGGTTAAATAAATCATTATTATTATTATTATTATTATTATTATTATTATTATTATTATTATTATTATTATCATCAATTAAAATGGTATATTTTATTGCTGTGAAAATTTTGTTTGTCTATGTAATGTAGTTCTGGACAAAATTAAATTTCATTTTTAGGTAAAGTAAAGCATACGGAATAACTGGCAAAACACCATCAAGTGTCCTTAATCAAATATTGGGCAGTTCTTAGCCTGTGGAATTTTAGAAAGACGAAGAATCCCCGGAAGACTATCACAGGCTGTTTTAATTGTATTTATTTTAATATCCACATCATACCTCTAAACATTTTATCTCCACTCATGATACAGCCTTTATATCATTAATGACCCCCTGTGTGTCATAATGACGAACATGAGTCAGTTCACTAAATTAGAACCACAGCTGGGTTCAACAATGACGAGCATAATTTGAAGTGTTGGCAGCTAGCTCTTAATATGTCAAGACAGAGACTAAAATTGTGTTTTATTTTTGTTTCCATTCCGCTATTAGCTAGTATTCATAATTACAATGGATGACAGACTTTGGAAAATTATGTTGAGTTACTTACGTAATCATGATAAATATGTCACATCTTATGACGTCCATAATGAATAGGCTACATTTATCATTCTGGTTTCAATTTTATTTTCCTTGGGCATTAAAGAGTTTGTTTCTGAGTGACATTCTGAATATCACTGGAATGTCCTGTTAGTGAAAAGATTCTACGCTATGAAATGCAATATTAACATTAGTAATAATAAATTTTGAGAGATCTAACAATTGCAACGCTCAAAGGATCAATAGATATTTTCAGGCATCATACATATGGACCATGACTTTAATTCGCAACTTCTTGACGTTACTTCATTTATTATTGTGTGTTTCGATCTATTTCAAATTCTTTTTCACTCTAACAACAATGTATCACTAAGCCACAAGGCATTTAATCTATTTATTGTATCATGGTACTCTTTGTCAATGGCAACCTGTAGTGGTTACAGGAAGAAATAAGTAAATAAAATAATACAAATTTGAATATTTTAATAAATTAGACATCAATTTAGGCAGAATGAATCACTAACTTAGAAAGCATGTTGGAAATATTCAGATTTTCAATTAATATAGATAAACACAATATAATATTTGTTACTCAGTCAAATGACAAATAAATGTAAAATAATAACTTATATTATATGGTCATTAAGTTTTATATACATGAGCTACAAATTGCAAACGTTTTCGCCCATTCAGGCATCTTCAGGCACAATTATACAATATCTCAATATCAAACTATGTAGCTATTACATTGGTGGTAGATAAACTGTTTAAGATTAATTATGTACAAAACATCTCCATAATTAAAATGTAATATTACAAGTCATAAATTAAAATAACGTTAAAAACCACGTAGCGTTGTAATTAAACTTCATAATATTCTGTGGAACTCTTGTTCAGTAGAGTCCAATAAGTGATGAATTATGTCTGAAATATATAAATAAATACTAAATAGAAATATGAAATTATCAACGTAAAAGTGTAATCGGAATTGGATTGGATAAGTAAAAGTAATCACGTCGTTTGAACGTGGCAACTGTATAGATCACTATAAAACAATATGTTAAAAACCACGTAGTGTTGTAATTAAACTTCATAATATTCTGTGGAACTCTTGTTCAGTAGAGTCCAATGAGTGATGAATTATGTCTGAACTATATAAATAAATACGAAATATAAATAGGAAATTATCAAATGTGAAAATATAATCGGATTGGATAATTAAAAGTAATCATGTCGTTTGAACGTGGGAACTGTATAGATCACTATAAAACATCCTATGTTTGTATATAAAACTTAATGACCATATAATATAAGTCATTATTTTACATTGATTTATCATTTGACTGAGTAACAAATATTATATTGTGTTTATCTATAGAATGAATCATACTTTCATAAAGTGTAAAATATAAAACAGTCATTTTTTTCTTCCATTTTGTGTCTTGATGACTCTCTCTTAATATGTTTGGGGGAAATTTCTTTAGTATGTAGGATTACCACGTCTGTTTCTATGTTGCTGTAGTTGTGGAGCTAGAAATCTGAAGATGGAAATATAAATTCAAACTAGATATTCAATGAGGTAAATTAGCATCATAACTTCAATTAACACAGGAAAGTTTCTTATATTACAAATTTACGAAATGTCTAATATACGAAGACTAAACACTTCAGACATAGAATAGCTTTCATATGCCATGTGACCTATTACAACACATGAAAATTCTTTAAGGGACACCCGGTCCGGTTCGTAACCTCGTAGAAAGTGTGGTAATTGCATTGTAAGAATCCTGACACGCAATCTTTCACCTCACAAAGGATTGTAGGCCTTGTGTTCACTTGTCCACGCACGGAGACCAGCTTCGTGCTTCGGATCTGACTTGCTGGCTTCTTCATTTACCATACTCGCCCCGTCACCTCCACCGGAAAATTTAGACAAAGCGGTTTTGTAAAGCGTCCTACTTGCCAAATCACGTGATCACAACATTACATCAAAAGTCACAGTTAAATAAATACACTGCTTTCTAATTAATAGGGCTTGTAAAAGCGTGACATTAGTTTTCGTATTCTTTCGAACAGACGAGTTAGCAGAGGTTAAGGAGGTTAAGAAATGGTCTATCAAGCAATAAATGTAGCCATATACAGACTTACATGGAATGATGCTGAAAATAATCAGGAAGAGGAAAAGGAATTGGTTGGGTCAATGGCTGAGAAGAAACTGCCTACTGAAGGATGCACTGGAAGGAATGGTGAACGGAAGAAGAATACGTGCCAGAAGAAGATATCAGATGGTAGACGACATCTATACTAATAATAAATCTGTAGCCGAAGTTTTTCTGGTAATTTTCGATTTTCCAAAAATAATTGGTCCTAACATATATAATTAATCACCCTGAAACCGAAAATCGCTTTTTTGAAATTTTTGTTTGTATGTATGTCTGTCTGTCTGTCTGTATGTTTGTTACCTTTTCACGCGATAATGGCTGAACGGACTTCGATGAAAATTGGAATATAAATTAAGTTCGTTGTAACTTAGATTTTAGGCTATATGGCATTCAAAATACATTATTTAAAAGGGGGGTTATAAGGGGGCCTGAATTAAATAAATCGAAATATCTCGCTTATTATTGACTTTTGTGATAAAGTTACATAACAAACGTTTCTTTAAAAATGTTTTGCGATGAGTTTTATTCCTTGAAAAATTTTGATAGGACTGATATTTAATGAGATAAATGAGTTTTAAAATTAAAATAACTGCCATCTAAGGCCGTGTATTGAATTAAAAAACGAATGACTTCGTCTATAAGGGGCCATGGACAGCAACAATCGAAAGCTATGAAAGATAGCCTACAGATAATGTTTGTGTGTTTCTATGAAGTAATATCGAAAGCTAAATTAACCGATTTGTATAATTAATAATTATTTCACCATTGGAAAGTGTAGTTTCTCTAGATGGACATAATGCTATAATGGTATTACAGTAACTTCTGATATAATATAATATAATATAATATAATATAATATAATATAATATAATATAATATAATATAATATAATATAATATAATATAATATAATATAATATAATATAATATAATATAATATAATATAATATAATATAATATGTAATATTATTACATAATATAATTTAAGTTATTTGAAGGGTTCAGAACCATAGTGGGCCAAGCGCCATTTACTGAATACGTAGAAAACAAGGGTTAAAATTAAGTTACTATAATTAAATGGAAACCTGTAACAAGTAAAATAAAATATACACATTAAATGTAAATGAATATTGGACAAAATTTTGTACGACGACAACAAAAGTGCTATTCCTCGAAAGTTACCACAGTTGGTTTTGTCCCCTTTTTAAAAATAGATAAAATGAACTCCTTCCATTGTTCTACAATCCTTTTCCCAAATAGCAAGTACAAGTTTATAAATTTCGCTATATAATGCACTTCCACCCTCTTGTATTAAAAATTTGATCGATACCTGGAGACACTTTTTCAGATTTTTCTATCGCAATTTCGACTTCTGAAAGCGTGGGTTCGGGTATAAATGGCTCAGTAGTTTGTATTTCAATTTCTTCCCGATCATTTCTATTTGGCCTATCTACATTTAGTAGTTGCGCAAAATAGTTTTTCCATCTGTTTAGGATTGATGGAGAGTCTGTAAATGCCAATCTTCATTAAACTATGGTTGCATGTAATAAAAATTAAGAAACATGTTAAAGGAATTGTCATTGCACCAAATGAGTGTCTCTGGACCAAAATGATCGCATTTTAATTATTTGGATACAATTTAAATTAAGTAACATATTAAACGATTTATCCTTCTATCAAACACGAATGTTCCCTGGATCAAATGTCCTACTTTAATTATGTAATTACTTTATATTTGTTTCTAACGGGTGCAGCGGAGCACACGGGTACGGCTAGTTAAAATATATCATATGAGGAAACAAAGAGGATGGCAGAAAATAGAAAAGGTTGGCGATAGCTGGGTTTTCAGTGAAAGACCTGCCCTTAGGCAGAACAATGAATGAATGTATTTTCTTGTTTTATTTATTTATTCATGTATTTATTTATTTATCTTTTGTCTCCGTTTCTTTGTTTCCGCTTGTCTGCTTCTTCTTTTCTCCACCTTCATTTGTTACCATTCAACATTAACTTTTGAAATTTCAGAGGAATACTATAAGACTAAATTGAATAAAACACTTTGACATAATGTTTTCTCTTATTTTAGGTACCAGCTTGAGAATGGGAGTCTGTGAAAGGACACTTACCAAACAACAAGCTGACATTTAAGGAAGATGAGATAAAGGAGTTCGCCATTCTTGATCCCGGAACGAGATAAAGTAAGTGGTATGTTTATTTACTGCTGTATTCAGCGTCCTCTTTTTGTTATCCTTCGGCTACTTACAGCGCACTTGGATTCCGCAAGCCGATACATTTATTCTTCATCACGTTTGAAAATTTTTTGGGAAACAGTCTTTCTCCGCTTATGTAATAGTCCGAAATGTTATCGTATTTTTTCACTTTGTAACCATTACGACAGATTGCGTTGATTAAATAATTACTATATCTCGAAAAAGTTTTCATTTGCTGCAGCAAATGTTGGAATATATTCTTTAAATATTTCGAAAGGATTGCAGTTACCAACTTCCAGCTAGATTTAATGAACAAACACAGCACGGAAATATCGATATTTAACTTTCAATGTAAAAGTGCTTTTATAGAATGTTATTCTGCATTAATCAACAGAAAGGCCTGCTAAAATATTGTTCACGTTTCGCTCAGTAGGTTTCTTATTACGGGTTTTGTTTACTCAATTGTTACAGCGAAGTTTACTTGTGTAAAAATTTTAATCGTATAGTACAGAAGATAAGACAGTGTGGCTTATTATTAGACAGTGGATGCGGGATGACTTATCGTTGAATGTAGGTGCACATTTACTATATGTTACATTTTTTTCATTCAGACCATTGGCTGATCAGGTTTTAAACGTAAACAGACGACGTCAACATGCTACTGTATCTCCGTACAGTCAGAAGGAAAAGAAAAATAACGTATTATATTACATACCTTGCAAGATTCAGTCCTCGTCATCATTGATGCAATTACCAGCGTTGCAAAAACGATTATACATGTTAATAGCATGTGGGAAAATATCCGAGACAATATCAAAATTGCAGCTGAACAGAGCATAGGTTATTATGAAACTAAGAAAAAGAAACCGTGGTTTGATGAAGATTGTTGCATGGTAGTAGAAAGAAGGAAACAGGCAAAATTGAAATTCTTACAGGATCCAGTTGAGGAGAAGAGAGATAATTATTTCAATGAAAGACGGGAAGCAAGTCGTACACTTAGGATTAAAAAGAGAGGTTACTTGAAGGAAAAACTGAATGAGGTAGAAACAAATAGTAAGAATAAAAACATTCGAGATTTATATAAGGGTATAAAGGAATTTAAGAACGGATATCAGCCAAGTGTAAACGTGATCAAGGATGAGAATGGTGACTTGCTTGCAGACTCTCCATCAATCCTAAACAGATGGAAAAACTATTTTGCGCAACTACCAAATGTACATAGGCCAAATAGAAATGATCTGGACGAAATTGAAATACAAACTGCTGAGCCATTTATACCCGAACCCACGCTTTCAGAAGTGGAAATTGCGATAGAAAATCTGAAAAAGTACAAGTCTCCAGGTTTCGATCAAATTCCAGCAGAATTAATACAAGAGGGTGGAAGTGCATTATATAGCGAAATTTATAAACTTGTACTTGCTATTTGGGAAAAGGAAATTGTACCAGAACAATTGAAGGAGTCCATAATTGTACCTATTTTTAAAAAGGGGGACAAAACCAACTGTGGTAACTTTCGAGGAATATAACTTTTGTTGACGTCGTACAAAATTTTGTCCAATATTCTTTTGAGAAGATTAACTCCGTACGTAGATGACATTATTGGGGATCATCAGTGCGGTTTTCGGCGTAATAGATCGACTATTGATCAGATTTTTTGTATTCGACAGATAATGGAGGAAAAATGGGAGTATAAGGGTACAGTACATCAGTTATTCATAGATTTCAAAAAGGCTTATGACTCGGTTACGAGGGAAGTATTATATGATAATCTTATTGAATTTGGTATTCCCAAGAAACTAGTTCGATTAATTACAATGTGTCTCAGTGAAACATACAGCAGAGTCCGTATAGGTCAGTTTCTATCTGATGCTTTTCCAATTCACTGCGGGCTAAAGCAGGGAGATGCACTATCACCTTTACTTTTTAACTTCGCTCTAGAATATGTCATTAGGAAAGTTCAGGATAACAGGCAGGGTTTGGAATTGAACGGGTTACATCAGCTTCTTGTCTATGCGGATGACGTGAATATGTTAGGAGAAAATACACAAACGATAAGGGAAAACACGGAAATTTTACTTGAAGCAAGTAGAGCGATCGGTTTGGAAGTAAATCCCGAAAAGACAAAGTATATGATTATGTCTCGTGACCAGAATATTGTACGAAATGGAAATATAAAAATTGGAGATTTATCCTTCGAAGAGGTGGAAAAATTCAAATATCTTGGAGCAACAGTAACAAATATAAATGACACTCGGGAGGAAATTAAACACAGAATAAATATGGGAAATGCGTGTTACTATTCGGTTGAGAAGCTCTTATCATCCAGTCTGCTGTCCAAAAATCTGAAAGTTAGAATTTATAAAACAGTTATATTACCGGTTCTTCTGTATGGTTGTGAAACTTGGACTCTCACTCTGAGAGAGGAACATAGGTTCAGGATGTTTGAGAATAAGGTGCTAAGGAAAATATTTGGGGCTAAGAAGGATGAAGGTACAGGAGAATGGAGAAAGTTACACAACACAGAACTGCACGCATTGTATTCTTCACCTGACATAATTAGGAACATAAAATCGAGACGTTTGAGATGGGCAGGGCATGTAGCACGTATGGGCGAGTCCAGAAATGCATATAGAGTGTTAGTTGGGAGACCGGAGGGAAAAAGACCTTTAGGGAGGCCGAGACGTAGATGGGAGGATAATATTAAAATGGATTTGAGGGAGGTGGGGTATGATGATAGAGACTGGATTAATCTTGCACAGGATAGGGACCGCTGGCGGGCTTATGTGAGGGCGGCAATGAACCTTCGGGTTCCTTAAAAGCCATTTGTAAGTAAGTAAGTAACAACTTTAATGTTTAGAATTTCTGGAACATGTTCCCTGACACATTCTACGTTGATTAAACCTAACATACCTATATCCGAAATTGAGAGGTTACAGAGATAACAGAGCTGGAAAAAATAGAACTTCTTGCAGCTCCAAGCATTATACCGTTTATACAAGGCCTATTTTATGGCATTACTAAGTAGAGATGCATAAGAAACATTTGAAAAGCAGTGAATGAAGGAAATTTTACTTTTAAAAGAAATTAAATTAAAATTGTTTAGGTAGCTAAGGAAAGGAAACAGACAACAGTTTAAAATAACAGTTGTGAGAAAAATAAATCGTATTGTGACTAGTCTTTTTATTGAGTTTTGACCATTAAAACATGCCTTTTGTGTACACACATCAGGAATACGCCGACATAGTTTATGTGTATGGACTGTGTGATGGCAATGCAACAGCAGCTGTTTTGGCATATCAAGCACGGTTCCCAAATCGTAGGATTCCTAGTGCACAGGTATTTTCACGTGCCTATTGGCAAATTTCAAGAAGTACAGTGTTTGGAATCTTAAGGACATTTTTTTTTTCAACTTTGCACTGCTTCTTTCATACTCACAAATAGTTGATATTAAAATGTAATATGGTACTAATAAAAATATTGACATAGACATGTCACTTTCGGAAATTGGTGTTGCTTCTTTCAGTATTCAGCGATAAAATTAAACTCAAAAATTTAACTTTGGGGTATAAATACTCCAAACCTATAGAACTTTGGATATAGGTATGTTAGGTTTAATCGACGTAGAACGTGTCGGGGAACATGTTCCAGAAATTCTAAACATTAAAGTTGTTACACCCTGTATATTCTCGTAAGTTGTTGAACCTGAATCGTTTTCGCCTATCGCTTATACAGTTTTTGTATCGAGAGAATTTATGAAGAAAACGTCTAAAATGGGGATAACTCAATTTCTTGAGAGGAATATTTGTACTGAGCATCATGTTGCACGTGTCGTTAGACCCGCACAACTAAATGATGATGATGGTGATGATGATGATGATGATGAAGTAGATGGTTCCTCAGATTTCATTTCAAGGCATTTCCTGTGCGATGTACTGTTGCAATGTTTCTCTATAGCCTGAGTTGTTCTGGTTTTTATTTCTATTTTACATACATTACACACGATATTGTCTTCGTTAATATATAAAATGTCACTCTCATACTTCTTAATTGCATTTCGTATCTCTGAGCGAATTCAACCTTTTGACTTCGACATTATGAATGGATCAGCACTACACTATTCAACTCGCACTAAATACTGAGCAGGATAACACAACTGCAGGCATTTGTTTTGTATGCTGCTGTACTCGCCAGGTACACAAAAGACGGACGGCGTGGCACGTGCCATATACTCTGATACGAAACAACTTCATTTTCCTTAAATCATCCCGCATCCACTCTCTACTTATTATGTATTATATTATTTTAATAACACTAGTTATAGATTGATCTTACTTGTAATTTTTTGGATTTGTATGATTTCTCTTAAATGAACGTTGTTTGCATTTATTCAACCTAAAATATAGTAAAAGTATTGGAAGCTTAAATAGCTACTTATACTGAGATGGTTAGTTTCATAGAAGTGATTAATACTAATCACCGTATATTCCATTTTCTAGACTTAATATCACAATGTCACGTACGCACTTAGAATTTTTTTTCTTCGTAAATATTGCACCTTTAAAATCTGTGTTAACGCTGAAAATAACATTTAGTTGTGCCCTACGTAATTACTTTATTTTCATACTTATCAGTCATCCGTTTCGTGTTTGGTTAGTCAATTTTACAGTATTTTTTTTCAAAAAGAGTTAGTCTATTTTTATCAGAGGCGTTTCGTGGATAACATAAAATTACTAGCCTGTCTTATCATACAGGATCCGGAATACTCGTCACAGGTTTTCGTCATGCATTGATTCGTCACCATCCCAACCTGTCATACATTATTGATTGTGATGTGTTCTGCATATGCTAACCACACCTACAGAGACATCAACACAGACATGGAAATACTGCACATCCAACCAAAAAGCCAGAAGCTAAACACACTAGTACAATATGAAATATACAGACACACAAAAACTCACCCCAATGAAATTCTCAACACACAACACAATTTCAGAACGCACACACACACTTTGACTCCACATTACACAACACGAACACACCCTCACAGGAAACAAATAAGAGGCGCCAAGACCAACAACGACTAGTTCTGAGGATGACCCATAAAAGGTCGAAACATGTAAACCAGGTACGATAGAATTTAACACAAAGTCATATAATACATATTCCGAAGTGATACAGTGTTAAAAGTTGTGTAATCAAGATGTATACTGTCACAGTCCATAAACAAATCTTTCCATACTGAGAGGCTTGTACAGATGAAAAACCACTTCATAAACTCTTCTTTATAATGGAAATATTATTTGTGCGAGATCGTGCGTATTTGCTTGTTTTTCGCACAGAATCAATACGCGGTAAGTGTGAAATACCACATTCAGTATTCCCAACGTAACACACACAACAATTTCCCTCTTCTTACCGCTTACGCGCGACATTCATTTTACTGCTTTAGGTTTTTAACATATTATTTTTAGAGACGTGCAACATAGTAATAATTATAAATTGGAAACTTACCACTGCAATTTCACCTAAATTGCAATGTTAATTATTGTTTTTAAATATTTGCAAAAATTAAGCAAAGTCTACTACTCCACGAAAATTATTGCATTCCTGATACAAGTAACATTAAGGAAGCCGTGAAAAAATCAACGAGATTCCAGATGCCGATGTTATTACTGCAATATGTTATATAAATAATATTGTTAAAATGTTAAAATGAAAAATAAATCATTACATAACGTTACCGTTTGTTTTAAGTTCGCATTTATAGACCAGGGGGAAAAAAAGACAGACGTATATCACGGCCTGCTGGAGTATAGTAAACACAGAAAACATTTTATAACAACAATGTTGAAGAAAGATATTTTGGTGTTCCGAAGTTGCCGTCGTTAAACAGAAACCAACATGGAGATTTCATTGCAACTAATTAGAAATTCGTCTTTCAGGTATGTAATAAACGATCTTCGCACAAAATAATGTACAATACACAAGCGGTATGCTTGTTTTCATGTTCTCGGAAATTAAAAAAGCTCAACTACGTTTCGCTTTTCCAATCTTTTCCTCGACCATGAAAACGTCAACATACCGCTCTTGTAATGTATTATTACTATTTTAGAACTTAAAAGTTTGTATTAATGTGCACAACTGCAGAGAAGTCCATATTTTCAGTCCCCGATTGTACATACATGCCAGAGGGAAATGAAAATGACTCTGCAAAGTTTGTAGACTCCGCCAAGTCACGAGGACGGAGTTCTGTGTACTTTGTAAATTTATGTCATTTAAGGCCACCTACTGAATGGAATGTATTGTATATAATAGTTCAGAACATGCTGTAATGACGTAGATGACGGATGACGATAAAGATTAAGTATCCCGACGAAAGACAGAGAGAGAGAGAGAGAGAGGGTGAGAGTGTGTGAGTGAGTGAAGGGATATTGTGCACATATTTGAAATATTAACAGAGCCTCGCTTTCGGGAAGCGAAGGCAAGCGGGAAATACTTTCACATCCGCCGACGAAATATCAAAGTATTGAGAACTGTTGTTTTATTTAAATGAACCTGATGAAAGTTAAATCAACGGTGGAATTCTGTGAAAGATGGAAGTGTTATTCGCAATTGTTAGGTCCCAGTATTCTGAAAGATATCTAAAAATGTCTCCAGCATGTGAGGCTGTAAGGTTACTTTGGCTAAGTTTCCGCCACGTAAGAGACTATACAGGGTGATTCACGAGGATTTACCCACTTACGGAGCTTATTTCAGAAGACACTGAACAAAAACGTGTGTCCTAAACTGAATATTTCCACAGTTATTAATTTGAAGTTTGTAAAATACTATTGTTCTTTATTTTTAAGAGTAAAAGAGTATTACAGATAAAGATTGAACTTATCATGAGCATCATTCCTTTAATTAGCTAGTATTCGGAAGCTAAAACGTGTTGTGAATTCCATAGTTGCTTCATACGGAATTTTTTTCATTTTTCACTACACAATTGCAGTTTTCTTACGCGTTTATCACAACAATTGCTACAAATCATGCCATTTGTAAATTCTTCAAGATTGTATATTAAGGTGCATAATTAAACTGTAAAGAATCAAGTTTCTTAAGCCGTATGATTTGTAACAATTTTTGTAATAAATGCGTAAGAATAATATAACTTTTAGTGAAAAATTAGAAACAGAATTTTTACAAAGGAATTAATAACATATTTTTAGCTTCAGAACACGAGCCAATTAAAGAAATGATACTTATGAATATCTCATTCTCTATTTATAATATTCTATTACCGTTAAAAATAAAGAAAAAAGGTATTTAGTAACAATTTCAAATTAGTGTAACTATGAAAATATTGAGATTAGGAGAAATGTTTATATGACATTTTTGCTCGGAATGTCTTCGGAAATAAGCTCCGTAAGGGACGGTAAATCCTCGTCAATCACTCTGTATATAAAACATCGATAAAAACATGATGATGATAATGATGATGATGATGATGATGATGATTAGGACGAATATGACGACTTTAATTTTGTTCTAAATAATGAACCAACATATGTATTTAAGATTTTGTACTCCTGGATTACTTAAAAAATTAAAAAAAAAATGAATAACTTACCAACCATTAATAACAGTTTGCAGTAGACATTTTGTTCTGAATTACAAGAAAAATATAAAATATAAAATAATATCACAATCTGTGTGTATAAACCATGATGATGATGATGATGATGAGGAGGAGGAGGAGGAGGAATATGACTTTAATTTTATTGTAAACTAGCTGAAAGCACCCGGCGTTGCCCGGGTTTTCCTTTTTGCTTCTATTTTTAATTAAACTGGTTATTAAATTTTCGGAACTCTCGGAAACCTAACTATACACAACCAAAAGAATTGTCTTTACTAAGCTTTCCTCGCCCATAAAGATGATTCTTTACTTAACGTCACTTGCATGAATTAATGAACTTCTTAGCCAAATGCCTGCCAGGGTTAACTCAATTTAAAACAGCTGTAAATCAGGCACCGAAAAGAAAACATATCATGTGCCTGACGTTAAACTGTTGTTTTAAATTTATTTATTTATTTATCTGTTTTATTTACTTATTTTTATTTATTTATTTATTTTATTCATTCTGGTGTAGTTAAGGCCATTAGGCCTTCTCTTCCGCACCGCCAGAAATACAAATAAAGTAATAGAAAAATCAAACTATAAACAAAGTAAAACTCAACGAAAATATAATTCCTTCTCCTCTTTCTGATCAGTTTCAGCATTGAATCAATATATACATATATAATTCAATTTATATATTGGAAGATTTTTTTACCTCTTGAACGCTGTACACCCACTTATATCATATCCAGTTTTTTTAATATAACTTGAAACTATATCTCATAAATTCAGAACATATCATATTAATTCTAATTTTACATACAGAATACAGATACAATATAAACTCGCAATAAGTCATTTTTTAACATAAAGACTAATATTCTGAGAAACGTATAGGCCTACCGGTATTTTAGAAATTAAGAGATTTTTATTTCCACAACGCTTAACATACTAAATTTGCAACGTGAACAACAATATTTTGAGAATTAATACAGTGTTATTTTCAGTAGGCTTATGTACATTCACATACCACATTAGCAACATGACAAAAGTGTCATTGAATTGCTTATTGATATGTGTAAAATCTTTTTTTTTTTCACTTCTTTGTATAAAATATAGTTGAGGATGTGAAAAACACGCAGTTTTTAAGTTAATGTCTGCAACTTTGAGCAACTGTCCTTGAGCTTCATTTTAATATGGCCATTACAAATGCTTGTGGCATTGAAATTGCAGTTGAGTGAGTATCCAAGCAATACGTGGAATAAAAACATTTCCTTTAATTTTTGCAGTTAATATTGCCAATTCTATTACGTTTCGTATGAGTTTTTCATACCAATTCATATTCGTGCATAATTTTGGTGGGTCAATATTTCGCAATAGTACTAATGGTTATTCAATATTAAGTAAATTATGTGGTAGCAATCCTAGTAGTTTCAAGGAATTCTAGAATTCAGTTGTATAAAACAGTTTGCTCACTATCTACAAAACTGCATCGAGGAATTCATAATACGGTCCTGGACTGCGTAAAGATACTTATTGTATGAATCATCTAGTTTTAGCCTTCATGATCTGTAACAACAATGTAATTTAATTCCGTGTTAAAATTTCCATGGCCTCGTGAAAGTCGATGTTGAATATAACAGACAATAATAAAAAACAATTGACTGTAGAAGATTTTGCGTTTTAATATTATACATGAAGATTTGATTTATTTATTTTTATTTTTTATAATTTTAATGAATTTAACTTCATTTGCACAATTTTAATGTAGCCTATGTTCTTCTCCTGGTTATGAAGATTAAATGTGCAAACTTTGGCACATATCGGTCAAAGCGTGTAGATTTGTATAGAGAACATACACACACACATACATACATACATTGTAAATACTGTAAATATTTTAATGCTAGAATATGTAAATAGATTCTTGTACTTCATAGGTTAGGAATAGGAAAATAAGTTAGATTAAGAAGTACTAATATTATCTTGGCAGTTACACATAGTAGATGAACTACACTAGTCCATATTTAATCTAGAATGGCAACATAATAATATATAATGTAAATGGATTATGTACTTGAAGGTAAACCTAGGCATGTAGTATTACTTTCCATTTGTAATGGAACATGCTGCTCAAAAAAGGCATACATACATGCATACATACATACATACATACATACATACATACATACACACACACACATACATACATACATACATACATACATACATACATACATACATACATACATACATACATACATACATACATACCCACATTCAATTTTATATATTAAGATATTCAACTAATTATTGAATTAACATATTTAAGATTTTGTATTCTTGGATTACTTAAAAAATTTAAAATAATACATGTTGAATCTTTCCTACACTATTTTTAACACTTGAATATAAATAATTGATTAAATGGCGATCTTACTCCTGTTAATTATGCAAGCATGAGTGGCTTACAGCTGTTTCGGTATTGCTTGACACTATCCTCAGAGCCTACTAGATCTCGGCGCTATCTCAACTTCTCTGCCTGTTCTGTTGGTGCTTTCGTGTGATGAAGAGTTGAGGATGGGTGTCAAGTAACACCTAAACAGCTGCAAGCCACACATGCTTACATAATTAACACGAGTAGGCCTAAGATCGCCATTTAATCAATTATTTAAAATAATAAATAATTTACTAACCATGAGTAACAGTTTACAGTAGAAATTTTGTTCTGAATTACAAGAAAAATATAAAATAATATTTTATATAAAGGGCAAAAAATAAGCATATACAGTATGTTTTAAAAAAATGTTTCAATATTTAGAGAGGAGATAGTATGAATCAAAACAAGAAATAAAAGTCCTGCAAACATGGGTCCTAAAATTAATATCTTCTGAGAAATGAGCAAATGTTTACCGTCATCTAAGAGCAGCATATCTTCTACTATAAGCTCTTGGGCAAGAAACCAAACATGCTCCTATTCAACAGATACAGTGAAACCTCTTCTTACGGACACCCCCAAGATACGGACACTCCTCATATGCGGACAGATTTTTATGTCCCAACCGAAATAATATATAAATAATGATAAATTTAACTCTCGTTTAAGGACACTCACAAACGGACAGCTGTTTCACAGTCCTAAAGCTTGTTTTACCTCCTGACTGCGGACAGAACTTGGATTTTAAGACCTAATGCGTTACAAAAGTGGAAAAATTTAGTTTTGAGAACTGTACAGAAATTCCTTAACTTGAAAAAAGACAAGAAGGGTCTCGTAGACTACCACTAACCCAGCCGGCTACCCCTTGTTAGCTGAAAGCGTGTAGATAAACAAAACCATAAAATTTAACCTGTCTGATGGGTCCAAGGTTTCCGCGATCGTGAAATTGTGTTCGACACATGATAGGGTTAGTAGGATTATTCTCTTCACTTCAATCAGTTGTTCTGTTTCGAGAGACATGGCACCTGAACGTAAAGGTTAAGTTGAAAACTGTAAATTACAGTACTACATAACTGTAGCCCTAGAATAAAATTGCATGGCACAGTACTGTATTTGCCTTTTTCGGTCTTATCTACTGTAGTTCAAAGTTGCAAAGAATTTACTGTAATCCAGTAGACTGCATTTAGAATTAAACTACAGTAACACATTTCATTTAAAGCGTGAAGGGATACATAATGCATATTATAAATTTACTGTTAGATTGGGGAGCCTCCCTCCCAATAAAGGACACCTCCCAGATGCGGACAGATTCTTAAGTCCCTTCGATGTCCGTAAATGAGAGTTTCACTGTACTAAACCAATACATAGCTACATTCTGTTTCCTTATGCTTTTCTTGCCAAAGAGCTCACAGTGGAAGATATGCTCTGAAAATATTGAGAATAAGATCCATGTGTAGGTTATATCACATTTTTGCTCAAAATATCTTCGGAAATTTGCTCCGTAAGTATCAGTAACTCCCCGTGAATCACTTTGTATATATTAATGACAGTTTAATTTTTTTTTAAATAAATAATGGTCTTCAGTGTGACTAGTGAATATAAAGCTAGTCGGCGATGTATGCAATGGAGAGAGAAAAACAAACGCATTGTACCCATGCCTTTGGTTTTGTGCTCGTCAGTATATGATCCGAAATTCTTGTGAATTTGATATATAAATTTTAATAATACCATGAAATATTATGCAGTATATAAAGACTTTAAATTCTTTAAACAACTTTTCGGTAGGATAATCAATACCTTTGTACACATATTTCCATTATTTTAATTAACTTTAGTTGAAAGATTCAGGCTGCCATGTTAAAAATCCTGATATTGAGGCATTCTTGTCCTTAAATGTGTTTTGTTAGAAGCCATTAGGCAGCATTCCTTTAGCTGGAATTCTGCAACGCAAGGGGACTCTTCTATTCTTGACTTCGGAGACAGCGTAACGTAAAGTGGAATGTGCCCCATCATTAGCAGTGCCTCCCTAATTGGACGCCCGCTAATTATACAAAAAAAGCGCCCCTTCCGAACAAGAAACTAAATACGTCGCATTTAACTGTGTCTCCGTTCTTCGATAACGCTGTATGCTGTATTAAAATTACTTGTTACAAGACATTCATAAGTGACTACTTACGCAGTCTTGGAATGTGTTAAAGGATAGCTACGAAAAGGAGCAGGAACTGGTGAACTAGAGAATTTAGAAGAGAAAGGGACAGTGGAAAGGCGAAAGAAGAAAGAATGGTAAAGTAATGGAAAATTAAGATAAATATAACAAGAGAAGTGAGAGAAAAGAAGACGAAGCTAAAGGAGGGAATGGAGGAAAAACGGAAGAAAATAGAAAAGACAAGAAACTGGAGAATTGAGAGACCAAATAAATAAGAAGATGAGGAAGTGAGGACCAAAATTGGAGAAGAAAAAGAAGAGGATAATGGTGGGGGGAAAAGAGGTAGATGGGTGATGAAATGACAAATAGAGAGGAGGATTAATAGAAGTATAGCGATGAACAGAGAAGGATCAAGAAGGGAAGTTGAGAGAGATGAAAGAAAAAATGGTTACAACTAATTTATGTTTTGTATTGTCATACAAATAGTTGTTACATTTTTATGTTCCAAAGTGGAATTTATCATAGTGCCAGTGCAGTGAGTGAGATGAGAGTGAAATGAGTGAAATGAAAGTTTCATTCATTCATTCATTCATTCATTTTTTGTGGCCAATGGCAGGTATTTATTTCACTGCACTGCTAAAATGTATATGTACATACATACATACATACATACATACATACATACATACATACATACATACATACATACATACATACATACATACACACATACATATGTAAATATTTAAGCGCACTAATTTGGGTTAAACCTTCGAAATATTTTTAAGATTGAAATGGGAGAGGTTTTAAGAACAAATTAGATTTATTTTAATTAATAATTTAAAATTGTTCCTTCCTTTAATTTATAATGTTCCATATATAGAGAATACCACTTTTAATTTAGGTTTTCATATCCGATTATTATTATTATTATTATTATTATTATTATTATTATTATTATTGGGCCTATTATTATTACTATTATTATTATTATTATTATTATTATTATTATTATTATTATTATTACTATTATTATTGGTATCTTTCGAAGAGGTGAAAAAATTCAAATAACTTGAAGCAAGAGTTACACGTATAAATGACACTCGGATGGAAATTAAACGCAGAATAAATATGTGAAATGCGTGTTATTACTCGGTTGAGAAGCTTTTGTCATCCAGTCTGCTGTCAAAAAATCTGAAAGTTAGAATTTATAAAACAGTTATATTACCGGTTATTGAGTATGGTTGTGAAACTTGGACTCTCACTTTGAGAGAGGAACAGAGATTAAGGTGTTAGAGAATAAGGTTCTTAGGAAAGTATTTGGGAATAAAAAGGATGAAGTTACAGGAGAATGGAGAAAGCTACACAACGCAAAACTGCATGCATTTTACTCTTCACCTGACATAATTAGGAACATTAAATCCAGACGTTTGTGATGGGCAGGCATGTAGCACGTATGGGCGAGTCCAGAAATGCATATAGAGTGTTAGCTGGGAGACCGGAGGGAAGAAGACCTTTGGGGAGGCCGAGACGTAGATGGGAGGATAATATTAAAATTGATTTGAGGGAGGTGGGATATGATGATAGAGACTGGATTAATCTCACACAGGAAAGGAACCGATGACGGGCTTATGTGAGGGCGGCAGTGAAACTCCGGGTTCCTTAAAAGCCATTTGTAAGTAAATAAGTAAGTATTATTGTTAGTGGCGGTGATGGTTATTGAGATAATTAGTTATATCACTACCACCGGGTGTTCCATTTGCAGTATGAATAAATACACATGTTATAAGAGCATTATATATGATTTTCCCGTAAAATTCCACTTCGAGATATTTAATTTAAATCAAATGTTTCAAATAGCATTCTGCTTGTGTTAGTAATTTCTTAGAGACTGGGAATGAAGACGACGCTTTCCCTCTAAATACACATAATAACTTAGAAGTGTATATAGTGCCTAAGTGTGATGCAGATATAAAATTTAACACGCTCTATAGCACTTTTCTTGAATGTACTTTATTTCAGAATCATGCAGCAGTGAAATGGATAGGTTCTGAATGGTTGTCCAGCTATATTAACGGACATGAATTCCCTGGACATCTACTGTACTTGTAGGATCGTCTAGAGCAGTAGTGTCAGAGTTGTAAGCTCCAATACCGGTTGTGGAGCTAGATCGGAGCTTGAACTTGCTTATGTCTATGGAAACACCGGAGCACGAAACCAGTCTAGTGGAGCGCTCCGCTCCGTTTAGTCCCTGTCTGACAACGCTGGTCTAGAGTCTCTACTATACATCACTGGCTTCCGGACACTGTAGAACTGTAGATACAGATTGAACGTGGCTGTGAAACTGTTCAGAAGGAGTTGAACGGATTTAGTGACATTAAAAGATCACTAAGACGAGGAGCACGTCTCTGTCTACAAGTTCAGAGAAATCATTTCGAACAGTATGTAGATTGTAATGTTTGTAAACTGTGGTAGGAAAGACTTTCAGTTTGTGTCGAGTTAGTTACAGCCATTTTTGTGCATAACTTTGAAATAAAGTACATTTACAAAAGTGTTACAGGACATCCAGTTTTTATATCTGCATCTCACCTATTCAAAATTTACTTTTAATGAATCACCCTGTTCTATAAACTTTGTGCAAAGAGCAAGCAAAAAGTGACATGACGTAAGTGAAAGAGAAGTAAGTAGTAAGAGCTAAAGAAAAAGAATAATAGGAGAAAATAGAATGTAATAAATAACCTAATTGCAAGCAGGATATTGCGAGAGATATGAGGAACAAAGGGGAGATGAAGAAAAAATCAAGAACACGACAAATGCCGGCTTTCTACGAATACCAGGACAAAAGGAAACGCATAATGGTCTCAAATTGTTTTTATTTTTATCTCCTTGTGCAAGTACCGCGAATTTCATTCTACTTAATGGATTAGGATGTGACCTGCCGTTTTAATCACTTGTACGGAATAGACATAGGGGCATTCTATTTCTTTAGCTTCGGAATTCAGATGTAAACCGACCTATAGCATACCAGCATAGGGAAGGGCTCCGAAAAAACTGAATCGTAAGAGTAAATACACTTAAAACCATCGGTGACAGATTCACAAGGATTTCCATTCTATTTTGATTTGTCGTTCTTCCTAAGTGTATTATGGTATCTAGATTTAAATTTCCATTCCTCTCATATATTATTTATGAATTAATAAGTACAGGGTGTACATAAAGTATCCGTACTCTTAAGTTCGACAATAAATCGTATTAAATGAGCCGTTCAGAGCAGAAGTGGTATAAGTCAAAATTGGTTAATGAAGTTTAAAGTAAAAATTCTGTAAAATACAGCGGAAAGTAACAATTAATATGTCCTTCGTGCTATCCACTGACTACTAAGAGTTTAAATAAATTGAACATTACTTGCCACTTTGCGCTGTATTTTACAGAATGTTTACTTTAACCCTCATTACCCATTTCTGACTTACACGACTTCTGCTCTCAACGGCTCAAATATTTGAGACCTGCATAGTAAGAAGAAGTGCGCATACTTCTTCATATACTGTATTGGAGTGCAGATGCATTTCATAATATAGGGAGGAGATGGTTCCAGCTTTTCCAGTTTCACAATACGCGGCATATCCAAATTGCTGTATTATATCTTGTCGCACGGATATCTACAGAGTGTTTAAAAAATACGGGGCATAATTTCAGGTATGTATTTCCCACATGTAGACAATCAAAATAGTTCATTACAACATGTGTCCGGAAATACTTTATTTCCGAGTTATGACCTTCACAACATTGAAATTCACCGGAACGTTTTTCTTTCCGCAGGTCGTTGCCGTCAAAGGAGACATTAAGAGGGCACTCTGACAGTTCATTCCGAGGCGAAGGTTACATTCAGTGTTGTGTAGGCGTTAGACTGTGCGACATGTATTCAAATCAAGAGCTGGCAGAGATACACTTCATGTACGATAAGGAGGACGGCAATGCTGAGCTGGCTCGTCGTTTGTACCAGGAGAAGTACCCACAGAGACAATGTCCAGATCGGAAGACATTTTGTACGCCTCCATTACCGTCTGTGCAGTGTGGAAAATTTAACTCTCCTGGTTTGGGAAGGGGACGACCAAGATCTACAACTCCACAAGTACAGGAGGAGATTCTGGAGGCTGTGAACATGACTCCTTCTATTTCACGAAGGGTAGCGTTGCAAGTCAATGTTCCTCATACGACTGTCTGGAGACTGTTGAAAGAGTATCAATTGTATCCTTATCATTTGCAACGTGTACAGGCCCTGTCACCAGCAGATTACCCTGCACGAGTTAGGTTCTGTCAGTGGTTCTTCAGCAGTGTGGTGTAAATCCAAACTTTCCTGCCTTAGTATTATTTACAGATGAAGCACAGTTCACACGAGATGGCATAACAAATTTCAACAATCAGCATGTATGGGCGTATGAAAACCCACGTGCAACTGTTCCATCTCATCACCAGGTGCGGTTCTCCCTCAACATGTGGGCCGGTATAATTGGTGATCGATTAGTTGGACCCCATGTACTTGTAAACAGACTTAAGGGGCAGGCGTACACAAACTTCCTGGAAAACACCATACCTCATGTTTTAGAAGACACTCCACTGATCAATCGTCAACACATTCGCTTCTTGCATGATGGCGCTCCTGCACACTTCAGACGTACGGCTCGCCGGTACTTGGATCGAAGGTTTCTGATCGATGGATATAAGGTGGCCCAATTGTTTTCTGAACCCTCTCGATTTCTACTTGTGGGGCCATTTAAAATCAATGGTTTATTCGTTTGCCTGATTTTTGAATGAATTGTGGCATGTTCTGAGGACATATCTTAGTAAACTCCTGGAGTTGGGATCGTGTTCAGAGGTCAATGAGACATCGATGTGAGGTCTGTATTCAAGCAGGAGGTGGACATTTTGAACATCTTCTGTAATGACAACGACCTGCGGAAAGAAAAACGTTCCGGTGAATTTCAATGTTGTGAAGGCCATAACTCGGAAATGAAGCATTTCCGGACACATGTTGCAATGAACTATTTTGATTGTTACATGTGGGAAAAACATATGAAATTATGCCCCGTATTTTTTAAACATTCTGTATAGTTCATAAAATCTGACATTAGAAGTGAACATTGTTTTATAAAATTTTCTATTCAACCAAAATTTATTCCTCGCTTGAAATATAAATATTCTATTTTAACCCAACTTCAAGACAAGCGTGGAATGAAATTTTGTTTTGTAATATTTTAACATAATATAAACTCATAATTGTTTTCAAGAAAATTTGTCATTTTGTAACGACAGCAAGGAGTTATCTTAGTAAGCATTGTAGTAATAATTTTCAGACAAGTCAATATACAATATAATATAACATAAATGTTTATTTTGCTATTCAGTCTAAATGATTTATCAGTGTTTTAAAAAACATCAACAACATTTATAAATATAAATATTCATTATTTTAACCTTAACTTCAATGAATATTTATATTTATAAATTTTATTGATGTTTATTAAAACACTGATGAGTCATTTAGAATGAATAGCAAAATAAACATTTATATTATATCGCAGCTAGGATGTTCGTTTCGTAATTCCGATGTTGAACTTTGACTGTAACTCAACCGAATGCATAGCAGCACGAGATGTCAACATTTAACGAAGAATAATCGGGGAAAAAAATAAAGTGTTACACATTCCTGTTTGCATAATTATGAATAACAAATGGATTTACTTTTTTTGGAATCATACATAATATTCACATTACGTAAATAATACAAAAATAACAGAATAGCTCACTTAGTTCAGAACCTAAAATATTAATATAAACTAACAATATTCCCAAATTATTCAGAACTCTACACAGATCCACAGAATGCCACTGTGCGTTGTTTGTGACTATACTGTGTATCTTCTGTACCGAGTGACAGCAGAACGAGGCGCGGGTGACATCTATATACTCCTCGCTGTACTTAACTGAAATCTACTGCTTTGGTACGAACTTCCTAGCTCTGATGATTATGTCTCATGACGAGAAATAGTACGAAATGGAAGTTTAAAAATTGAATATTTATCCTTTTAGGAGGTGGAAAAATGCAAATATCTTTTAGCAACAGTAACAAATATAAAGGACACTCGGGAGGAAATTAAATGCTGAATAAATGTGAAAAAATGCCTGTTATTATTGCCATCCAACCTGCTCTTAAAAAAGTCGAAAGTTAGAAGTTATAAAACAGTTACACAGGGTGATTAAGGACCTCTGCAACAAACTCTGGTGATCGATAGATCTCGCAATGAGGATCATTT
>JAJSOF020000005.1:165699814-165718811 GCA_025594305.2 Periplaneta americana | reverse complement strand
ATTTAAACATTTTTTTCAATACAAGTTTAAAAATTTTAAAGTCAATATTTAATTTACTGTAAGGAAGAAAATACATAAAACTTATTTTTATTTTCAGCAAAAATGTAAATAGAGATTATTTTGGGGGCCCTCCAAAAAACCCTTTTGTAATTGAAAAAAAATTTTTAATTTTAGGCAAAATGTCATTATAACTTCCTTGTTTTTGTTTTAAAAAATTATATACTAAAACCCTTCACTAATCCCTCCCACACAAAAAACCCGATCCGCAGCAATCAATACTTTAACCCTATTTTCCCTATGTTTGAATGTAATTTCATAAATTAAAATACTAATAATTACATATACTAACAAATAAATTTACACAACTATATCCTTAAACAATTTTAATTTCTTTTTTAACTTCAAAGGTCCTTATTCCTTCAAATGCACCTTGTTATTTTTTCGGGGTTCCTCAAAAATGAAATGTTTTAAATTTTCGGGGGGAAGGACTATTAGGCCATTACCCAACTTTTCATTCCAGGAAAAAAAAATTTAATTTGTTGAAATGTGAAAATAATCCCTTAAAAATGAAATCAATTTATACCTAAACAGCTACTTTCAAACCTTACTCTAATTTCTACTTAACTATTCCTCCGCCATCTAATTAACACTAAACTTCAGAACCCCCAAATTTCTTTACTATACAAATATTACTATATCAACACATTGCCTCTGCTTCTCCCTTACTGAATACAATCAAACACCATAGCAATATCACTCCACCTCTAACCACTTATAATACAAATACCTACCACATTCATATTGAAACTTCCCACATAACGTTACTCAACTCCAAACAAATTAAAACCCATGTACTACTTAATATTTGACATATACCTTCCAAAAATATAATCCCCACCACCATATTACATAAAATTATTTTTTCCCCCCAAATTAAATTACATAATACTTTTAAATACCTCCACAAAAATAATACTACAATAACCCAATACCCCAAACATCGTAAAATTTTTATTACATGTTCTTTTCAATAATTACCTATTAGAAAACAATAAATACCATCTATAACTTATCCATTCAATACCATACACCTAATACCATATTATCCCATAATTCCCCCCCTTCACTTACCACAATCATCTTCACCATTATGAAAAACCAAAAAATAAATTACATTTCATTAAAATAAACTATAAAAATTCCCCCATTTCTTCCCATACCATTAAAATAAAACCTATAATCCCTAATAATTAATTAAATATTTTAAACTATATTAATATCATTAACCACTGTACTCTCATATTAATACCAATACAAATTACTACTACTACTACTCCCACCAAACTACCACCCACTACCACACACACCACTATACTAATCAAATTCCAAACTACCAACTACTATTATTAATACTACTACTATTTTACTACTGCTCCTGCTAACTATTACTGATTACTACTACGAATACTAATACTACCACTATCACTACTACTACTAATACTACCACTATCATTACTACTACTAATACCAATACTACTACTACTACCATCACTACCACTACTACTACTACAACAATTACAACTACTACTACTACTACCACTACCACCACTACTACTACTACTACTACTATTATACTACTGCTTCTACTGCTACTGCTCCTGCTACTGCTATTAATAATTACTACTACTACTACTACTACTAATACTATAAGGTACCACCACAACTACTACTACTACTACTACTACTACTAATACCTAATGCATAAATAAGGTACCACCACAACTACTACTACTACTACTACTACTTAGCTACATTACATTACTATTTTCTACAATACTACTACTACTATAAGGTACCACCACAACTACTACTACTACTAATAGTATAAGGTACCACCACAACTACTACTACTAATACTATAAGGTACCACCACAACTACTACTACTACTACTACTACACTACTGCACTATTGCTCCTACTGCTACTCCTCCTTCTACTGCTATTACTAATTACTAATACTAATACTACTAATAGTAATATACTACTACCACTACCACTACTACTACTACTACTACTACTACTAATACTCCTACCACTACTACTAATACTAATACCACTACCACTACTACTGTTAATACTAATACTACTACCACTACTACTACTAATACTGCCACTATCACTACTACTAATACCACTATTATTACTAATACTAATATTACTACTACCACTAACACTACTAATAATACTACTACGACTACTACTACTACTACCACTACTAATACTAATACTACCACTACTGCTGCTGCTGCTACTGCTAATTACTACTACTGCTAATTACTACTACTACTACTACTACTACTACCACCACTACCACTACTACTACTAATGCCATTACTACTATGAATTATAATTTTAAATGTATTCATCTATCTTTAAATATTATGTCTCTTTTCCTATTTCACCTTTACTCTTGTAAGAATTTGGAAGAACAATTCGGCATTTAGAAGTGCCAGGGAATTCCCTTCATGTAGTAAGTGACACAATGCGATAATTTAAGACATGACTGGGCAATTACAAAATAAGTGACAAGATATAAAGTAGCAGAAGATGAGGCTTACGTATCTATTACTTCCCTGCAAGAAATCGATCCCGTTTCCTCTTTATTTGTAGCTAAGGATCCTTTTTTAACCCGCAGTAGAGGAAACAATGGTCCAACCTCCAAACAATTGTTCAAGCGCACTAAACGAAGGAAAATATTTGGTAAAATGAATATAATGTGAGTGTTTATTATCTTAATCGATGATATTAGGGAAAAATGCTGCGTTTACTGTATCTCTTATAGCCTATTAAAAATATTGTAATAGGAGTTAAGTATAGTGTGTAACGAATTTACCACATAGTGAGTGAAGAACATCAATTATGCACAATGAGGCATTTATGTTACAAGCAAAGGCGGAAAGAACTTCGCTTTTAAATTGTGTAATTTGTGGTCGGTAGCATGCGTGTTAAATTCCAAATGAATGTGCAACAGTATATAAAGAAAAAATGAATGTGCTGTCACATAAAACTTCAGAATTAACATTTTTACCGACTCTTTTTACCTCCGGATTAAACACAAGGAGCAAACGTCATCAGAATAATCAGTCGGTTATGTAATCTTATTTATTACCACACGCACTGGCATTCAAACATTTTCGCACGGATTAAAGAAACCTTGTATGCCAAGCCTTTTTAAGGAAGAACAGAGAAGCAAGCATAGGAATGTACAGTGTGTTCCTAATGTCCTGTTCCCATTGTAATTATTACAATAAATAAATGAGACAGAATACTACGGTTTTTACCTCATTATTACATACTTCAAACAGCTTATGTTCCTCAGTGAAGTACTATACTAGGTTTTCATTTCAAAGTGTGTCATGACGTCACTGTTGATGAGTCAGCGATTTGAAGCGAGTTTCAGCTTTTATGTCAGAGAAGTTGCCTATTAATCAAGACGTTCAATCTGAACTTGAGAACGTATACGGTATAACTTGAACGTCGTAGCAACATTTGGCGGTCTGTACGGTCTGTGTGCTACCATAATCTCTTTCTAACTTTTTTGCGAGGCCAAGTCGTACGAGGGGTATTTGTTATCATAGTTTACGTACGGCAACATTCCACAACACAAATCAAATGCTCCGTGTCCATGTTGATCGTCGAAATGAATGTCAACAAATACGTAAGTAGGCTGATCGTCTTAACCCTCTCCCTATATCCCGACAGTAAGAAAAAACTTCAGTACATGTTTCGAAATAGTTCACATTCCTGCCACTACCGGCGTCACAGTACGTATCGGTAAGTACTCTTCAGAATGAACGCCGGACTTGCTAGGCAACTTCTCTGGCACATTGGTAATACACCTCTGCGGAAATGTAGGAAGATTGAATTCTCTAGGCTCATCGGCTAGCCACATGACGGCATACAGCGAGCCATGACACATTTTGAACTGAACACCCAGTATGTCCAAGTGTAGCTCATAGTACGTTAAGACGGTATTATACAGAGTGGAAGTGAAATACCCTTGCAGCTTGAATGAGGCTATGGGATACACGTAAATGAATAGAAAACCTATATTACATTTTGTGATTAAATGCACGGTTAATTAGAAAATTAAGTTTGAAGTTGCAGCAGTCCGGCAACGTCATCGCTTATACACTATACTCGTGATACAGATGTAAGAGGTCAACGAACTCGGTTAGTCTCCGTACGTAAACTGCATTCTGCCGAGACGTTGCCATTCGCTCGCTTCGTGCAGTGGCTTGAATTTAGAGGTTTTAAAATTAAATTTACACGAAAACCGTTCACGCTATTGAAATATACCAAAGGAATAAATTATTCTTTATTAGATTTCTCATCGACATGGACAAAAATCACGATTCTACTTGCAATAGTTACCCAATTAGAGATTGTTAAACATTTGGAAAAAAAAAAACATTTCTTTTTTATGAAAAAACTAGAAACTTTCCACCAATATAATATTATAGTTTTCTGTTACATAGGCCCTATAACATGAGCTTTTCGCTCTGGAAATCTGCAAGACTATTTCACTTCCACCCTGTATAAGACTTCTAAGACATTGTGAGTCTTGTCGTTTTCAAGAAATCTTACTGGGTTTGTTGCAGTAAGTTTAAATTGCTGTCATTATAATTGATACTACACTACTGGTTGAGAAGAAACTGCCTTCTGAAGGATGCACTGGAAGGAATGGTGAACGGGAGAAGAGTTCGGGGTAGAAGAATATATCAGATGATAGACGACATTAAGATATACGATCATATTTCGATCATTTTGAGTCTTGTCGTTTTCAAGAAATATTACTCCGTTTGTTCCAGTAAGTTTAAATTGCGGTCATTATAATTGATACTACACTACTGGTTGAGAAGAAACTGCCTTCTGAAGGATGCACTGGAAGGAATGGTGAACGGGAGAAGAGTTCGGGGTAGAAGAATATATCAGATGATAGACGACATTAAGATATTCGATCATATTTGGAGAGTGGTTGGATTTAACTATAGGTGAGGGAGGTGAAACCTACAAAGTAGGACTTGTTTTAGGTTCAAAGTACGTACGGTCAGAAGACCGGTGCATTGGATTTAAGAGAAAATTATGATAATATAACATCTGTATATATAATATTACTCAATAAATCCATCTATCTATACGATCATATGAGAAGACAAAGAGGAAGGCAGAAAATAGGAAAGGCTAGAATGCTGGGTTTGCAGTGGAAGACCTCCCCTTGGGCAGAACACTATTAATGAATGAATGGTTGACACTCTGTAAAACTTGCAAAATTGAACATGCTGTATAATTTGATCGATTTCTTATCTCGTTGCTTTAAATCGGGTTAGCGTGTTAAACGTGATGTTAAAAAAGGCCAGATATACGTACACTTCTCTTATCTGAGTAGAGGCGTGTTAAGTGGCTAGCGAGAGGATCGTCTTCAGTGCTAAAATGTATACTTTACTGTCTGCGTGCTAAGTACTAGATAAATCTTGCTTACTGTCACAAGTCGGGTTCATGGTCTATAGTAACTGCAAGGGATTCAATAAAAGCGATGTTTAGTATGCGATGTAGATAAAATTTTTATATATATACAAGTTTTATTGGAATCTGAGGATTTCGAGAAATGTGAATTTGATATCTGTTCATTTATGAAGTGACATGTGCAATATCGGATTTAAGAATATTGATATTTCTAGTATAATAACATTTTTCGTCGAGTTTCATTACTTTTCTCTCCACCTTATTTCACCCGTGTAACTGCTTTTCCTACCACTCAGAAAATGGGGTTGTATAACAGAAATACAAATACTGTACTTGAAAATGAAGAAAAATTATAGGCTGTGTAAGAGTCAGGGAATTCAAATTTCTTAATATCGAAAATTCGAATATACTTATTTTACAAAATAAATTAAATGGTTTAATTATACGCACCAAATTATCAACAGTAATCTCACTAGAGGTTTTGATTTATCTAGAGAAGATCAAAACTCGAGTGGGATTTAATTGACTATTACACTATTAGAAAAAGTATACAAAGATTAGAAGTAACAAAGTACTCCAATACAATGAAATATTAATTGACTTACGGAAATACAACTGTCTTCAAATGTATTATTGTACCATCTCAACATTACGCTAGTGTTTTATGATTATGTTTTCTTGTTATCAGTTGTGCCAACTATGCAATCTTCGTTGAACTCTGTGGGCGGTTACTAGTCAAGAAGGCTTTGTTGATTCAGTTTCATTTTTATTAAAACATTTGCATTCCACTTCAATTATCCGGATCCCAGTAATCAACGTCACTTGACAGATGATTTTCAATAAATCTTAGTGTTAAACAATCTCTGATACGTGACTATCCATAATATCATATAGCAGAAACTATAACAAACATAACCTAAATAATATAAACACGCGTTAGAAAAGTTTTTATTAGGGATGATGAAATAAACAAGAAACGTTTTAATTAACGATGATGAAATAAAAAATAAACATGAATAATTTTAAAAGAAACAATTATTGAAAGTACAATTTTCAAATTTGAATGTTGAAGTGGTTGGTGGTTCAGTTGTGCGTAAAAGAAGTGAACTCGTTGATGTACATGGTGTATCCCTCAACTTATTCAGGATTTCCGAATGGTGTTCTTCATATATGACCAGTGATCTTTATTAATTCTTGTTCTTGAATACCAATGCGAGTCATATTTGAAAGTGCTGTGCATCGACTGGAGTGGTTTGTAATTTTCTGTTTTTTGACGTCCAGACCAGTGCAGTTTGAAATGTTGGCAAACAAAGAAACAAATGCTGAGGTAGTGATAAAAATAAACAAATGCTAGGGACGCGATAAAATTAAACAAATGCTAGAGACGCGATAAAATTGTGCGATAAGCAGCCATGATTGGTTGAAAGACGTCCTTTCGTACCGTTTTATTGGTCAAAAGTAGTGTACGTAGTAAAAGTGTAATAGTCACACTAGCAAATTTCCTTACAGTTGTTTCAGTTGAATTTAAATTGCACCCTGAATATTCATTTTCCGTTATTGAGTTTAATAGAAAATCAAGTTATGCTTATAAATTACATTTAAATTGATTCTACTATATGTATAAACTTTGTATTCTTTATTATTTACCTACTTATTTGTCTATTTAATTATTTTTATATAATTTCATGTCATTTTATCTTCCCACCTCTGTGCACTGCCTCTGCATACAACAAATACAAAAGTTAATACATAGCAATATAGTGTAGTATACATTTTATTTACCTCGCTTCAGAATGTAGCCGTTCATTATTCCTTCCAGTGCAGCCTTCAGTAGGCAGTTTGTTCTCAACTAGTGACCCAACCAGTTCCTTTTCCTCTTCCTGATCAGTGTTAGCATCATTCTTTCTTCACCCACTCTTTCCAGCATAGTTTCATTTGCATTTTATATTTCATTTTGATCAGAAGTGCAGTATTCATGATCCCCATCTGCAGTAACTACGATATGTATGGGCTATCCCATATGAAATCGATCAGTAAAAAAAACCTCGCAATTTTTGTACCCTAATTTTTCCCTATTTATACAAGGTGCTGAGGAGAGTGCATTTTCAAAAATATACTATCGATAGTCAACCGGTTTTCGTATTGTTGAGTGACAAATTTAATGTATTTTATAAAAACAAGCCTCTTTCAGCGCTCAGAACTCTGGAACCATTTACTGCAGAACATTGAACGAGAGCTCATTTTGAAGCTGACATTTGGTAGGTTATGTTAAGAAGTAATCTTTTGTATACACAGAGAGAGAGAGAGAGAGAGAGAGAGAGGGATAATCTGATTTTACTTACTTTTAGGCTTTTTGCCCATTTGTAAAAATGTAAAATAGTATTGAGAAAAAAACTTGGATTATTAAGAAGGATTCGGCATTGTTTGCTTAGTGTCACGGCAATAAGTTTCGAGGGTATTAAATAAATTATTTTCACACGCCTGGACTTAAACGGCGCAGTACCGCACGCACTGGCCGAAAGATGAAGGTAAGCGAGAGTTGGGCGTCATTTTAATCCCGTGTTTATGAAAACCTGTGATAAAGCTAACCCAGCTATGCGCTACTAGACGATACGTCACGTGTTTATATCTTCTGGCCTTGCTTCCCTCGCCTAGCTCCCGTCTCACATTCAGCTGGTTAGTTCACGCGCGTACTGTTTATTTTCCTTATTTAATATTTTCAATACTTTCTTATCAACGTTGCGCCAGTAAAAAAAAAAAAAGTCTTTATTTGTACTTTCAATGCGGAATCTAACCATATATTTTAAAAATATTTTTTTCGTGGGCAAAGGCGTCTTAATGAAGGAAAATCTAAATTTCCCCATTTCCATAAAAAGTAAGAAAAACTGTTTACATGTCAATATAAAGTATAATTTCTCAGCATCAAAATAAACCATGATTTTGATCATTGGGTGAAAGGGTTTCGGAGTCACAACAGTTTAAAGTTGCTAATTTTATGAAAATACGGTAAATTTAAATATTTTTAGTTTGAACACTATGAAGTTCTGATGCCTCAAACTTTGCCCAAAGCATTGTATCATAGTTGTCTACGGACAGAAAAAGTTTCATTGTATTTAAAATTGCAAGTCAATTTTTTCTATATTTCAGTCGATTTGAGATGGAATAGCCCATATGTACTTCTTTCTATCATCGGCTAAAGTTTTTGGGTTGCATAAGGGATAAATATTACTGCGTAATGGATGAGGTAATGCATTGTAATAACACATAATGCCTTATTCTCCGTCTAAATTACTCTGCCTGCCCACACATCTTCTGACATATCTCTTTCCCTTATCGATCTCATCTTTCCAGCTGTTCTGAGGTCAATCTCATTTCCTCCTTTCTTGTGGTCCATATTAAAATTTGTTTTTGTAGTCTACAAGCATCCTTTGTATGTATATGCGCGAGTGTACGCTAATTGGACGGAAGGAAATCCTCCTACATTCAGACCATAGTCGATCCATTATAAGTACCAACCCCAAAGCAGGAAGCGCTAAGATTATTGGAATATTTTTGGGTGAATTTCACACTCCGGAGGTACGTTATACGTGGTTCAGACAGTTTCCTGTCACCAAATATATACACAACATTCTACTACATAGCCCGTTTCGCAAAGTGGGCGGCATGTGTGTGGCACATGTGACAACAAAATCAAGAAAACCCATTTGAAACACTATTCACATGCTGATAGTAGCTGTATACTGCAATCACGGTGACAAAGACGCTTGAGAAATTCGTCCGATGCAGTATGCTGCAGTCTTATAACAATGTGTGTAACCATCGTCACACCAGACAGTCAGAGACAAAACCGTCCTGTCTGAGACAGAATGTCCGATGCAGTATGTTGTCGGCCTTAGATTATAACCAAACAATACGTTTTGGTAAGTGTAGTAGTAGTAGTAGTAGTTGTAGTAGTAGTAGTAGTAGTAGTAGTAGTAGTAGTAGTAGTAGTAGTAGTAGTAGTAGTAGTAGTAGTATTAGTAGTAATAGTAGTGGTAGTGGTATTAGTAGAAATAGTAGTGGTAGTAGTAGTAGTAGTAGTAGTAGTATTAGTAGTGGTATTAGTAGTGGTATTAGTAGTGGTGGTAGTGGTAGTAGTAGTAGTAGTAGTAGTAGTAGTAGTAGTGGTGGTAGTATTGGTGGTGGTATTGGCAGTACAGTAATAGCAGTAGTACATTAGCAGAAGCCAGTAGTGGTAGTAGTAGTAGTAGTAGTAGTAGTAGTATTAGTAGTGGTATTGGTAGTGGTAGTAGTAGTAGTAGTAGTAGTGGTAGTATTAGTAGTGGTATTAGTAGTAATAGTAGTGGAGTAGTAGTAGTAATATTAGTAGAAATAGTAGTGGTAGTAGTAGTAGTAGTAGTAGCAGTAGTAGTGGTGGAGTAGTAGTAGTAATGTTAGTAGTGGTATTAGTAGAAATAGTAGTGGTAGTAGTAGTAGTAGTAGTAGTAATAGTAGTGGTGGTATTAGTAGTAATAGTAGTAGTGGTAGTAGTAGTAGTAGTAGTGGTAGTAGTAGTAGTAGTAGTGGTAGTATTAGTAGTGGTAATAGTAGTGATAGTAGTAGTAGTAGTGGTGGAGTAGTGGTATTAGTAGAAATAGTAGTGGTAGTAGTAGTAGTAGTAGTAGTAGTGGTATTAGTAGTAATAGTAGTGGTATTAGTAGTAGTAGTGGTGGTAGTGGTAGTAGTAGTAGTGGTATTAGTAGTAATAGTAGTGGTAGTAGTGGTATTAGTAGTAGTGGTGGAGTAGTAGTAGTAATGTAGTAGTAGTATTAGTAGAAGTAGTAGTGGTGGTGATGGTGGTGGTGGTGGTGGTGGTGGTGGTGGTAGTGGTAGTAGTAGTGGTAGTAGTAGAAATAGTAGTGGTAGTAGTAGAAATAGTAGTGGTAGTAGTAGTAGTAGTAGTAGTAGTAGTAGTAGTAGTAGTAGTAGTAGTAGTAGTAGTTTGCCTGGCAGAGTTAAGGCATTGAGGCCTTCTCTTCCACTCAACCAGGTTACAAAAATATACATGAAATACAAAATTAGATTACAAAACAACACAAAAGAAAATACCTTACATAAAATTACATAAAATATATTAGAAAATTACAAAAGACAAGATCAGTTACTTACTTACTTACAAATGGCTTTTAAGGAACCCGAAGGTTCATTGCCGCCCTCACATAAGCCCGCCAGCGGTCCCTATCCTGTGCAAGATTAATCCAGTCTCTATCATCATATCCCACCTCCCTCAAATCCATTTTAATATTATCCTCCCATCTACGTCTCGGCCTCCCTAAAGGTCTTTTTCCTCCGGTCTCCCAACTAACACTCTATATGCATTTCTGGATTCGCCCATACGTGCTACATGCCCTGCCCATCTCAAACGTCTGGATTTAATGTTCCTAATTATGTCAGGTGAAGAATACAATGCGTGCAGTTCTGTGTTGTGTAACTTTCTCCATTCTCCTGTAACTTCATCCCGCTTAGCCCCAAATATTTTCCTAAGCACCTTATTCTCAAACACCCTGAACCTATGTTCCTCTCTCAGAGTGACAAGATCAGTTACATAATATAAAATTGCAAATAGTCAAGATCTGTTACATAATATATAAAATAAAGTAGAAAATTACACATAATCAAAATCAGTTACATAACATAAGGGGAATATACACACTCACACACACACACACACACATACACAATTTATAAGACCTAAAATGCTCGAGATAAATTCGACGATTAATTCACTTCAGGTGTAGTGCGTATTATAATCCAGAATTTTAGTCTTTTTAGAGGACTCTGTCCCTTAATCGATAGTCCGCGTTGAACCTTACAAAGATTAATGTAGACCTATGTATACCGCCGTTATAATGAAAATCTTTTTAGGGTTTAAAATTTTTCTTAATTTAATTTGACAAATTATTTCAGGTCAAGGTGCAGTTTATATAGAGTATTAATTGGGAGGCCGGTCCCGCGCCGTGGCGTCGTGGTCTAAGGCATCATGCCTAGGACACGCGCTACGGAAAGCGCGCAGGCTCGAGTCCTCGTGGGGGAAGAAATTTTCTCATGAAATTTCGGCCAGTGTATGGGACCGGTGCCCACCCAGCATCGTGATGCACTTGGGGAACTACGATAGGTAGCGAAATCCGGTTACGCAAACCAGCTATAACGGCTGGGGGGACTCATCGTGCTAACCACACGATACCTCCATTCTGGTTGGATGATCCACCTCTCCTTCGGCATGTGGGCGTGAGGCCAGCAGCCGGCTGGTCGGTCTTGGCCCTTCGGGGGCTGTAGCGCCACGGATTATTATTATTATTATTATTATTATTATTATTATTATTATTATTATTATTATTAGTTGGGAGGCCGGAGAAGAAGACCTTTGGGAGGCCGAGTCGTAGATGGGAGGATAATATTAAAATGTATTTGAGGAAGGTGGGATATGATTGTCGAGACTGGATTAATTTTGCTCAGAATAGGGACCGATGATGGGCTTATGTGAGGACGGCAATGAACTTCCGGGTTCCTTAAAAGCCATTTGTAAGTACGTACCTTCAAAATGTGTATTTTTTTTTATTTTCGTGTCATCTGATAGCTTGAATTTTTTAGTTTCCAAAAATAGACAGTTTTGTCTCTATGGTGTTTGGTTAATTAATTAGTTGCCTTTCTTTTGCAAGTGGATAAGAAACTAATTAGTTGTCTTTTATAGCACTTAATTCAGAATGATTCATTGTATAACCTTGGAAAAATTTATTCCACTCTGATCACTAAAAGCCTAGAAATATTGAAGTGAACTTTTGTACCAAAATTCTTTAATCAGACATTCCTTGAAGCTTAAACGTCAGTATTTTTAAAAGGTTTATTTTCTTCCATTTTTATTTTCTCGCTATGCTGAGTATAAACAGAACGAATTCTGTAGTTGCAGAAGAAAATATCTCGAGGTTATAATGTAAACACAATTTTTTTAATTCCTTGGTACTAGAAATTAATCGTAAAATCGAAACCTCTGGTAGCATTACTTTCGATAGTTCAATGATGCATACAGCAGACTAGATTATGAGTGATATAAAAAGCTCTAGAGTAATGCCAAATGTATCAAACGTATAATAGGCATTGGTCATCACAAGGACTTCTACTTACTTCTTTCGTTCTTTGCCCTTCAGAAAACTGCGATCACACGAGACGTCCTACAGCGGAGACACATAGAATCTCAATGGGACTATGGTCATCATAGCAGAGAATTTTGTGCAACGAGAAACATCTATCAGGTACTGTTCCTATACAGCAACTGCATTTATTACTTCCACATTAATATATGTCTCTAAAGCTGGACGAATACAGATGGAACATTGATTCAATTAAATCACTATTTCAGATGTTTTCAAAATACACAGTGGTGGCTTGACTGGTACCGGGGAAAGGGAACCGCGCTATTACATGCAAAGGCCGTGCAAATTGCGAGGTCCAGTGGAGTTTGTAATGGTACGACCCTGTATTGAACGAGCAATTATTGTAAATATGTGCATTTGTAAATTTTTATCTTGTAAACTGGCCCAATTATATTTATGAAATGTTTCATAGATTTCAAAAAGGCATATGACTCGGTTAGGAGAGAAGTATTATATGATATTCTTATTGAATTTGGTATTCCCAAGAAACTAGTTCCATTAATTAAAATATGTCTCAGTGAAACGTCCAGCAGAGTCCGTATAGACCAATTTCTATCTAATGCTTTTCCAATTCACTGCGGGCTAAAGCAAGGAGATGCACTATCACCTTTACTTTTTAACTTCGCTCTAGAATATGCCATTAGAAAAGTTCAGGATAACAAAGAGAGTTTGGAATTGAACGGGTTACATCAGCTGATTGTATATGCGGATGACGTGAATATGTTAGGAGAAAATCCACAAACGATTCGGGAAAACACGGAAATTTTACTTGAAGCAAGTAAAGCGATAGGTTTGGAAGTAAATCCCAAAAAGACAAAGTATATTATTATGTCTCGTGTCCAGAATATTGTACGAAATTGAAATATAAAAATTGGAGATTTATCTTTTGAAGAGGTGGAAAAATTCAAATACTTTGGAGCAACAGTAACAAATATAAATGACACTCGGGAGGAAATTAAACACAGATAGATATGGGAAATGCCTGTTATTATTCGGTTGAGAAGCTTTTGTTATCTAGTCTACTCTCAAAAAATCTGAAAGTTAGAATTTATAAAATAGTTATATTACCGGTTGTTCTGTAAGAGTGTTTGAGAATAAAGCTCTTAGGAAATATTTGGGGCTAAGGGGGATGAAGTTACAGGAGAATGGAGAAAGTTACACAACACAGAACTTCACGCATTGTAATCTTCACCTGACATAATTAGGAACTTTAAATACGGACGTTTGATATGGGCAGGGCATGTAGCACGTATAGAGTGTTAGTTGGGAGGCCGGAGGGAAAAAGATCTTTGGAGAGGCCGAGACGTAGATGGGAGGATAATATTAAAATGGATTTGAGGGAGATGGATTATGATGATAGAAAGTGGATTAATCTTGCACAGGATAGGGACCAATGGCGGGCTTATGTGAGGGTGGCAATGAACCTTCGGGTTCCTCAAAGCCATTTGTAAGTAAGTATGTAAATGAATCTACCGTTTTAGGGTGCGAAAAACTATTTAACCACGTTGTCTTTGACTTTGAGAACACTCATTTAAGGGGTGAAATATCTTCACTTATGATATTCCATTGTTAAGATATAATTGCATTATTTTTAAAATTTGTTATTTTCGTGCTTTTCCGTTGAACTGGTGATTTTTACGTGGTGTTTAGTAAGTCGGTGATCATATGATTTTAAGAGTTTGTTTTAAAAATATGTGTAGATATTATTTTTTATTTTTACCTCCGTTTACGACGTCAGAGTTGGAGAGAATTTCAATAAATATGTCTGAACAAGATTTATAACAATACGATTATTTTGTTTTGCACATCTCTTGAATTATCCAAATAAAAAAAAAAACATGTACATTACGACGAAGTGAAGACAAGCGACTAGAGAAACATTTGAAATGTGAATATACAAAACAATAGAGCGTGTGAAATGGACAAATAGAATAAGAATGAAGCTATGTTGGAAAGAGTGGGTAAAGACAGAATTATGCTGAAACTGATCAGAAAGAGGAAAAGGAATTGGTTGGGTCACTGGCTGAGAATAAACTGTCTACTGAAGGATACGCTGGAAGGAATGGTGATCGGGTGAAAAGTTCGGAGCAGTGTAGAATATCAGATGTTAATGACATTAAGATGTATGGATCATATGCGAAGACAAAGAGGAAGACGGAATATAGAAAGGATTGAAAAATGCTGGGTTTGCAGTGAAAGATCTGTCCTTGGGCAGAAAGCTATGAATGAATGAATTGGAATTAAAGACTGACATAGCATCTAGTATATTTTTCAGTTTAGTTTTAATGTACAGGAAAAAGTTAGTTCTGGACTACATATAATATAGCTTCATCCACGTGATAAATAGAAACATATTACAAACACTGTCATAGTACTCTGATTCTATCCCTGATCATTCGGCGTAATATAGCTTATAGTACTGTTTTGTTCCATCATCAAGGGGAGAGGATGGTATTTTTTAAACTTTTTTCCTATTTGGTGTAAAATATTAACTTTTTGTATTTAGAGAGCTCATAGCTGTGGCAACTCAACCAAATTATTTTGAAAAAAAATTCTTTGGGGGCCCAAATTTGAAAAAAAAAATATACCCAATGCACGATGGTACTAAAACCGATATATCTAAACCGTCTTTAAAGATAGATTCAAACGGTGTTTTGCAATATATTTGCAAAAGCATGTTCTACAAACTGTCTGTAACAGAATTTTGATATTAGCCCCTAACTTTGTAAAATAAACAATTAAAATTTAATAACAATTTTCTGATTTCCTTTCTTGCAAACAAACGGACGTATTTTTAAATGAAATCAATTAGCAAAATTCTGTTAAAGAGAAAAGTTTCCTAATAGTATAAAGAATGTGTGTTCTAAATTTCATGCATGTATCTTTAATAGTTCAGAAATTATATCCATTTTTGTTTCGCAATGTAGCAAAAAAAAAAATGAAGTTACTGGAAACCGATAAAAGCGGGCGTGTGATTTAAAAATCCATATCGCAGGAAGTTTAAAAATGACATCTCAACATCCGATAAGGGCACAAACACCCACAAAATGTTATGCAATGCATTTCACACATATCAAGTGGTGTTTTAAAGAATAATTTTTTTTTTAATTTAATTTACCGGAAACAACAATAAAAGTGGGCGAGTGATTTAAAAATCCATAACGAAGGAAGTTTAAAAATGGCGACTCAACATCCGACAAGGGCACAAATATCCACAAAATGTTATGCTATGCATTCTACACATATCAAAGAGTGTTTTAAATATTTTATTTTTTGAAAATTTACTCATTTTTCACCAAAAAAATACCATCCTCTCCCCTTAATGTGTATTCATACCAAAATTCATAAAATAATATAAATATAAGGTAATCTACTTTCACACACATCTGAGTATATTAGGCTATGTGGAAGTTTCGAACTTTCCTTGACAAAACACACTGTATTAACTCAAAAGATATTCACTATATCAATGTTTATGTTGAATTATGTAATTATTTTGCATATTTCTTACGAAATACAGCGTCTAAAATCAACTGTTTCATATTTATAAACAAGACAGGAATCTCAACACCGAGGGTATTTGCGCTAACGCTGATGTGTTATAACAACACAGAGATACATAAATTAAATACCATTTCCATAAAAAATGTAATACTACATAAATAACCCCATGCATAAATTACATCCTATGGCGATGTGACACTGGCAATGTAAACCAGTCCAGCGATTTTTCTTTTCACAGCGGTTTACCATAATGTAAATAAACAGTAAATTATTCCACATGCCTTCTATTGAAATGTTATCACATCAATAAATCTATTTTTTTTTAACAAAAACTTGCAATACAAGCTTTTAATTACGATAATAACATCAGAACTTTAGGAACGCAGCAGGCAAAAAAAAATTACAGAAAATCAAACTGATTAAAAAAAAACATATCTTATATTATTTGTACAAACGAATAAAAACAATTGCGGTACTGCGTTGTACTTTTAATCTAATTAGACCCATCCACAGACAGGATAATCAGAGAGAATATGATGGATATATATATATATATATATATATATATATATATATAGTTAAGTCCGCACCATCTAAATAACTTTTGAAGCATACGGTTCAGTGACATGAAACTTGGTATGTGAGGATAACCATATACTAAGAACTCAATACTGGTATTACCGAGTTTTATCTATTTCCGGTTTAACCGGAAGTAACTCCAACTCTCTTTCTTTAAATATAACACCAAATATATTATTTTATTTTTGAATAGCTCTCATTAAGAGCTTTTCAAAAATTACCCACACTTGATACTTCTGTACAAATTCACTGATATTAAGTCAAGGAAACAGAAAATTGTATCCAATATTAAAATAATAAACGCACCACCTAAATAACTTTTCAAAAATACGGTTCAGTGATATGAAACTTGGTATGTGAGGATAACCATATGCTAAGAACTCAATAATGGTATTACCGAGTTTTTTCTACTTCCGGTTTAACCGGAAGTAACTCCAACTCTCTTATTTTAAATGGAAGATCCAATATATTTTTTATGCTCGACCATGCCGAAATGTAGTAATTATACACCTGGTAGCAGACCTTTAATGCATGTCATTAAAGTACACCTACTCATTGAAGGTCAGGTCTTTCAGCCAATGACGACTCAGGTTACAACTCTTCAGCCAATGACAGGTCAGCTTTCTACCGTTATAAAACCGCAAGTATCGATTATTCTCGGATATACAATCGAAAGAGAATTAGCGAAAAGTCATGGAGGCTGGAAATCCAATACTGTCGCAGAAGTTTTTGTTCTGTTACTATAATAATTAGCGTTAATTGTAAATAATATTCAAATAAATTCAATTTGTCATCTCGTTTTTCAATGTCTAATTTAATTTCAATGTTATCTCTGTAGGTTCTTATGGCGTAGCAAAGTCAATGTGAACATCTGTTCCTCGGAAAAAATCAATACTATCACGTCTGCGCACATCTCACAACATATGGGACATTGGTCAAGGTCAGATACAAAGAAAATTAATAATATCAAGTTAGAAATATGGTCGAGCATAAAAAGTCGTATGAAACTCGCCTATAATGGTAATTAAGAAGCTCGTATGAAAATTATGAAACTCGCTTGCGCTCGTTTCATAAATATCCGTACTCGCTTCTTAATTACCTTCATTATAGGCTCGTTGCATAATGTACTATTTAATTTTTGAATAGTGCTCATTAAGAGCTTTTCAAAAGTACCCACACTCGATACTTCTGTACAAATTCAGTGTTGCTAAGTCAAGAAAACAGAAAAGTGTATCGATTATTAAAATAATAAAATACTCCTTCCTTAACAAAAACAAAACAAAGCTAGCTCACCTTCTAAATTGTGTGTTCAAATTGGTAGCCCTCAGCTGCTTTACAATGTGTCACTCCATCATAGAAACCATTTAAGGAATGATTTAACCAGGCTTTAGGAATATCTTGCACAACTTCCATTTTTATTTAGCAACACTGAATTTGTACAGAAGTATCAAGTGTGGGTACTTTTTGAAAAGCTCTTAATGAGTTTTATTCAGAAATAAAAAAATAAGAGAGTTGGGGTTATTTCCGGTTAAACCGGAAGAAGAAAAAACTCGGTAATACCATTATTGAGTTCTTGGCATGTGGTTATCTTCACATACCAAGTTTCATATCACTGAACCGTATGCTTCAAAAGTTATTTAGGTAGTGCATTTATTATTCCAGTTAAACCGGAAGTAGAAAAAACTCGGTAATACCATTATTGAGTTCTTAGTATATGGTTATCCCCACATATCAAGTTTCATGTCACTGAACCACATGCTTCAAAAGTTATTTAGGGTGGTGCGGGACTTTTAACTTAGCCTGTATGTATATATATATATATATATATATATATATATATATATATATATATATATATATATTTTTACTTACTTACTTACAAATGGCTTTTAAGGAACCCGAAGGTTCATTGCCGCCCTCACATAAGCCCGCCATTGATCCCTATCCTGAGCAAGATTAATCCAGTCTCTACCATCATATCCCACCTCCCCCAAATCAATTTTAATATTATCTTCCCATCTACGTCTCGGCCTCCCCAAAGGTCTTTTTCCCGCCGGCCTCCCAACTAACACTCTATATGCATTTCTGGATTCGCCCATACGTGCTACATGCCCTGCCCATCTCAAGCGTCTGGATTTAATGTCCCTAATTATGTCAGATGAAGAATGCGTGCAGCTCTGCGTTGTGTAACTTTCTCC
>JAJSOF020000005.1:165666234-165697214 GCA_025594305.2 Periplaneta americana | reverse complement strand
TGACAATTCTTTTATCTTCATACCACCAATAAAATAATTATTAATAATAATAATAAAATAATAATAATAATAATAATAATAATAATAATACCACCTAAATTAAATTAAATTATTAATCTCGATCACAATTATAACTTCAATTTGACTGCGCTCGTAAGAAATCGTTTACCCTTTTTTCCCTGAAAGGGGTTTTTGTCTGGCAGCCCTAATATTCTGAGGTAGAAAATTTCCATTCACGGGGACTAGACAAAAAGAGGATGAATAGTGGGATGTTTAGGGCGGGGAATTGCTAGGATTGGGCCTCCTGTGACCGGTGTTTAGATTGTGATTAGGAAAAGTATTTAAAACCCGGGAACGAAGAAAATTTGGAGTAGAAGGAGAACTCGAAACAGAAAAACAGCGAATGAAGTTTTCTGGGTTTTGTTGCAGCCAGAAAAGATTTGAACGAGGGTGAAATGGCCAAATTTGTGAGCATTCCGATGATTGAACACATATTGTGAAAACGCTGCAGCTTGTTCGAAAGGGTCAGTTTTCAAGTCTGTGTATTACGTCGCAATATCAAACAGTGGTAGTAGGGGTTTTTGCACTAGAGTCTTTTTTTAATTCTCGGGGGGGAAATTTTGTAGGGGATATCTGGAAATCTATCTTTTTTTACAGTATCAGAATACTATTGGGATAGAAATATCTATGAAATAGAAGAATCCCCCCCTTTTGTGATTTCATGATTATGATCTTCCCGCAGAATAGCGGAAAGTTTTGCGCCTGGTTACATGTTTCCAACGTTTAAATTTTTTTTTAAAATGAGCTTGTCGGCAGATGACATGAATGGGAGACGGTTTTTGTTCGAATATGTGTCAGTAGGAAGATGCGGACATTGGTCTAAAATTTTGACAGAGAGTGCTGAGATGGGACAGGGGTACTGCGGGGGTGAGGCAAAGACAAGATAAATGATCTTGTATAGCAGCACGTCGACAAGTGGAATGAAGGAGCGGGTCTCATCACAGGTACGGGATGCCGCTTTTTTCTTCCTGTCTTCTCCCCCCACCCTCTTTCGTTTTCTTTTCTTATCCCGTGAACTATTTCCTTCACCAATAACTTCCCGCCAGAATGGGAAACCGATCGCGGGACCCCGCTGGAAAAAATACCGGAGCCTCCGCCGTCATGGGGTGGGTTCGGGTATTCCCGTGGAGAAAACGCAATTTTTGGAAAGGTTTGTCTGCTGAAAATTAAATAGATGGAGATATTGCGTCGAACTAAATTAAACGAAATGAGTTTTCCCCTGCATATTTTTTTTTTTAGATTGCTATATATAATTATCAAAATTTCCTTAATTCAATCGTTTTTTCGCTAAGGGCAGGTCTTTCACTGCAAAACCCCGCATTTTTCAAACTTTCCTATTTTCTGCCTTTTTTTAGTCTCAAATGATCCATATCTTAATGCCTTCATTATCTGATATTTCTTTGCCCCCGAAATCTTTCCAGTTCACCATTCCTTCCAGTGCAACCTTCAGTAGGGAGTTTTTCAGGAATGTCCCAACCGACCCCCTTTTTTTTCTTCGTTTCACATCATTTTTTTTTTCACCCCAAATTTTTTAACACAACTTCATTTCTTATTCTGTCTGTCCATTTCCACCCTCCTTTCTTCCCATATCCAAATTAAAAAAGCTTTTTCCCACTTATTTTTCAGGGCCTTTTAATGTCCATTTTCCCCGCCCCACAAAGCCAAAAACCCCACACGAAGCACTTCAATAGTCTCTTCCTAATTTTTTTTTTCCCGGGTCCGAAGAAGATGCCCTTTTTCTATTAAAAGCTTTTTGCCTTTTTGCTATCCTTTTTTTGATTTCCCCGGCAGCAGCTCAAGTTACTGCTTATAGTACAACCCAAGTGTTTGAAGGGGGGCCCTTGCTCTACTGCCTCATTTTGTATCCGTACGTTTACCTTCTTTTGTTTTTTTCCGATAACCATGGTCTTCGCCTTTTTTGAATTTTTTTTTATATTCAAGCCGCCCTTTTAAAATCCCCTTTGATTTTATTTTTAAATTTTTCTCCGATGGGAAATTGAAGAATAATAATAAATTTTGGGCAAATTCAACTTATCTAGTTTGTATTTGGATTAAAATTAACGTTTTGGTTTATGTGCCATTTTCAAATGTATGGAAATTGCCATTTTACGAACTAATAGATACCCCTTTATGTGTAACGTGGTATGCAGGGGCGGAGGGCCCCGGGGGTTTAAAGGGGGAAATTTTGAGAAAAATACAAGACAAAAAAAAAAAAATTTTTTTTAATTGTGAATGCAGGGAAGAATTATTTTCTGCCAAATCTTTTGCTAAAGTGTTAAATTCCAAGAACTGCAGGAAGACAAACACAGAGTTCTTACTTCAAGACAGAGAGTCATGAAGAGTATATTTTAGGCTTTTAATTTTCCTTCTTCTTAGACTATTTCATTAGTCAGCTCAAGGACAGGTTTTTAAATCATAAGGGAATCCTAAAGTCCATACAAAACTTTGCTGCCTAAAAACATAGTGAGCATCAGATGAAGATTTAGAAACTGCTGTTCAGGCTGTAGTAAATCAGTGGCCCAATGATGTTGAGATGCATCACCAGAGTCTTTCTTCAATGAATTGAAGATGTGGAGAAGAAATTTTTGATCAGAAAAATCTTCACTTAATACCTACTGATTTTGTATCATCTTGGAACAGGTGCAAAAATTATTTTTTCCTGCACTCAAAAAGCGCTGAAACTTTTTCTGCACGTTGCCTGCACTACAGCAACACCAGAACGGTCGTTCTCAACATTGCGGTATTTGAAGACTTACTTGAGGAGCACGATGGGAGCAGATAGATAAAATGGACTGGCCTTTGATGTATATACATAAAAAATGTAGAAGTAAAAGCTCATGAAGTACTGGATGAAAATGTCTAAGAAGCCTCGTCGCCTTCTTTCTGTAAAATGTCATTTTGTCATTGTTTTTGTATTGCAGTCATTGTAAATGTTAAAATTAAAAATTATGGTTTATTTAACAACGCTCGCAATTGCCGAGGTTATATCAGCGTCGCTTTGAAAGGAATTTTTTCCTTCAGGACTTCTTTACATGCCAGTAAAATCGACTGATATGAGGCCTGGTTCCATTTAAACACACTTAAATGCCACTTGAGCTGGGTTGCAGAACCTGCAACTTCGAGCACAGAAGGCTATACTGACTACGCTACTCAGGCCAACTTTTTAAATGTTTGTGACTCATTACTCCATTTTTACTATCTCCTCAAATCCCTCCCCGAAAAAAATCCTGCGTCTGTTCTGGTGTATGTACTTGATCTGCCATCGTTTACAACTTATATAAAAATTAAAATAAAAACATTTGATAGATTTGAATTATAGATGAATCACATCTACATAAAACAAGGACTTTATTGTAGATGATTAGTATAGATTTTAATTTTAACAAGTGTTTTAATTTTTAATTTTTATATATGTTGTAAACGATGTCAGATCATCAAGGGTACATACTACGTATATCACACACAAGGTGTATCTATTAGACTATGTAATAGGCAATTTCATACATTTGAAAAATGGTACATAAGTGCCGAAAACGTTAATGTTTAATCCAACCCTTAGCAGCTATCGTCCCCTCTTCTGCTAACAACCCCATATCAAACAAATCTTATCCAATTTATTCTTCTTTCTTCTAATTTTACCCTCCCCACGATTTGAACACAGTTCTTCACTAAATCCTCTACATGTTGAACAGGAAAGATGATAAAGGGCATCACTGCCTTACCCTCTCTCTATTTCACTTCCTTCTGACATTTCTTTTTCTCCTATTCGGTTTTTGAAAAAAGATTTCAATAAAGCAGTGGTCGCCAGAAATCCCCGGAAATGGGTAACGGGTAAGAATTTATTGCAATATGCACGTCGCGCAAAAAGAGGGGGGAAATACCCGCTAGAAAATGCGGGGGACGCCAGAAAAGCCCCCTCCCGAGTAAAAACGCTAGCCTGAAGGTGGCACTGTGTTTATGACCGCTAATATAAAGGTTGAACAGCCGCTATCTTTAAAAAACCACAAAAAAGGATATTGGGAAAAAATTTAGCCGATATTGTGTGGGGTTTTAAAATAACTTACCTTTTTAAAAAAAATAAATTTTAAAGTGGTTTTTTGTTAATGGGAAATTAAATTTAGATTTGAAAATAAAAATTTTCTTCAAACCTTTTGGCTTAGTGATAGAACATCAGCAAGAGAGTTTTAAAACCCGGGTTCAGACCCTTGGGGGAGAATTTTTTTCCCTTTTCCCCTCATCTTTTTCATTTTTAATTCGGAATTTCTTTAAATGAATACATATGTACTTCGGCACATCATAATAATAGATGGTTTATATGCAAAAAAATAATCACGAAGATTACAAGACGGCGCTAATCCTGGTCGGGATCCGGCCACTTAGTCATCATAACGAGTGCACCTCTGCACATGTGTGGGCTTGTGCCACTGTCTTACATCTATGACGCACTGCATGAGGGTAGTTCAGTAGAGGAACCCAAGAGGTGGAACTTAAACTGAGAGAATTCGATCCGAAATCGGGATGTGGGATCCGAGTGGCTAAGTGGATAGAGCATCAGCAAGTAGAACTGAAAACCCGGGTTCAAATCCTGACCCGGAGAGAATTTTTCTCCGTTCCACTTTCTTTCATCTAACTCTAGGTTGGAAAAGAAGAAATACTTTAAAAGAAAAGGATAATCAAATAATCATATTCGTCGTTTATTTAGCAATTCATTTAGCACCTCGTGTAAACGTGAAATGCTCTTATTTGAAATCGTACTATTTTTTTAATTTTCACATCTCGAATCGTGCAATTATTGACTTTGTGTAAAACGATGTGCAAATTTGTTTTCCGCAATTAAAATTGCATGTCATTAAAGTGGCATCATGAACAAGTAAAATTAGTCTATTCCTAGCAAGTACTTCTTTTAGCACTTTCATGACATCGGGAATCAGATGCAGAAGATGAGTGTACGTGACTCGTGTACTTATCTCCTAAGGTGGCGAAAAAATATCATTGAGAGGTGAATAAAAGTAGTTACAGATTTTTTAAATAGATATGTTCCAAGTTATGATATTAACACACTTGAATTTTTTTCAGCTGCACGCAGCCTCTGTAAACACTTAAACATTTACTATACTTTAGCTAGTATGCGGCATGTATGGTCATGAAATGCAAGGATAAGAATGCATTACAAAGGGATAAGTGTACTATTGCGTTCGATGAGCACTCCGGTATAACAAAATCGGGATTATAGATTAGTATAAGTCAGGCTTGTAATGTCAGAACTAATTCGTGACAGTGTTATAATGAAGCGGTGAGAATGATATGGACCTAAGCCAAAAGACAACATTTCACAGGAGAGTGTATTAAAAGTTTGGAGTCCGTTGCTATTAGTGATATCACAATTTATTCCGCGTATATTAACGTTATTTGTTGAGTACTTTATAATATTTTACTAGTTTCTCCGTATATGTAAGAAATGAACTAGAACAAAACAAATATATTTTTGTTAAAAGCGTGACTTTGGACTGTTTCAGTCTCTCCTTTACACCTGCACTTACCGGGAGAAAAGAATATATATTGGCGTAGGTTTGATTACACTGAATAAAACAACACATTGTTGGTGGTTCATATGAACAATAGTGAATATTTCAATAATGTATAACATGACATTAGATAATGCGTTAAAATATGACATGATTGAGTATGACTTTATGATATCAGAATATATATTTCTGTATATCACAACTGGTTAAATTGTTTATGCCCTCTAAATTTAATTAAATTGTTTTGTATTATAATATAGTTCTAACTTATGAATGATCGTTTGCGTTTGTAAATTTAATAATCTGATTGGCTATGTATTGTATACTTTTAGTAGAGCCATCGATGTTGCTCAGTCGACAGACTCTCGCTGGGCTGCTGATCCGGAGCTGCGTTCGGGCTTTGCTGGATCCCCTTGACTTGGTTTCGGAAGGTTTTCCAGCCGTGGGACTGAAGCCGGATGGTCTATGGCGAGTCCTTTACATCAACCCCTTTGATTTGATTAGCCTGTTAGTTTTTCCGAGGTTTCCACCGAAAAGGCAAAATGCCGGGTAATATTTTGGCGAACTCCGGACCTCATCTCATCTCACTACATCTCGCCAAATGTAAAAAATGTAAAAAAATTACAAATTGTAAAATTGTAGAAAATTACTAAATTGTAAAACTACAAAATTTGTAAAATTGTAATTGTAATATTGTAAAATGCTGACATGTTCCACATCTTAAAGCTTCATTGCTCATGTAAGATCTATGGAATAAAAATAAATGAATGAATGAATGAGTATAGGGTGAACCGTAAGTAATGTAATTAATTTCAGGGGGTTGTTCTGGGAGATATTTCGAACAGAAAAGTTTAATACAATAGAACAGCCGTGGCGAAAATGTGTCTCGAGCACATTGTGGCTCGCAATGATAGCTATGCATTTCTTGCTTTCTACTTCCTCCAACTCCCACCATCTCACTCACTGAGTCAAACTCCGTTCCATTTGTATTTGTCTGACCTACGAGTGGCTTATCGTCGCAATGTCCCTCTCGAAACCATGTACTGCACAAAACGAAAGTTTCAAGTAGGATGGAGGACGCATTTTTGCTGCCAATATGATGAGAATATTAAATGTAAGGTTTGTTCACAAGTATTACGAGGAAAACTGAAGATATCACTTGTTACCATGAAACATTAAAAGGTTAATGTGTTATTATTATTACGGCTATTATTATTATTATTATTATCATCATCATCAAGTCCAGTGTCTGTCTGGAATTTTAACAAAACCGATGTCCATGAATTACAAACGTTTCTACGACAAAAGCATGATGACTTTCTAAGGACTGAAGGAAATATGGAAAATGTGTGGCATAAATTTATGTATAATTTTCGAGGCATTAGTAATGTGTGTACCTTTCAAAATAATTAAGAAAATCCGGACCCAGAATATTACACTAATTATATTCGCTACTTAAAGAAAAGACAAGGCGCGCATTTAGCAAACGTAAACGGAGCCATGAGCATTGGGAAAATATATCGAATTAATTAAGAAACTTGAGTGTGAAAAAAGGTTAGCTCAGGAAAATTTTCTAAAAATCTATTTTAAAAGAAGATGAAAGTAACAATTGGAGACAGTTTTATAATTATGTACGCAGGAGAAAAGTGAAAATGAAGGAGTAGTGCATTTAAATCAGAACGGAGAAAGTATAACTGATGACAAAGAAAAGGCTGACTTATTAAATTTCTATATTTCATTTTTTTCAATAATAATAATAATAATAATAATAATAATAATAATAATAATAATAATAATAATAATCAATAATAGTAATAATAATAATAATAATCCTGCTGATAGAGTGGTTGTGTCACCGTGAATGTGAACCAAATTCGACTTTCAAAAATAACTTCCAAAGGGGTTAGAGAGAAGAATAAACGAAATTAAAAATCGGAAGTCTCTGAGGACCAGATAGTATTGCTACAGAGATTCTTAAATTAGGTTCCGAGGCCATAATTCCATACTTAATGCGTATATTTCATAATGATAAACAATGCAGCTATTCCATGTGACTGGAAATCAGCTATAGTGGTACCCATACATAAAGGTGGAAATAAATTAGATGTCGGAAACTACAGACCGATTAGCCTTTACATCTGTCGTATGTAAAGTCATGGAGCATTTGATATCGGATTATATTCGTCATTCTAAAATGCGAAAGACTGGTTTTACAACCGCCAGCATGGTTTTAGGGAAGGCTTCTCATGTGATAGTCAAATTACGTCGTTGGTTCAGGATCTAGCTGAAGACGTAGATAGAGGCGGGAAGAATCGATGCAGTTGTGATTGACTTTTCGGGAAAGCATTTGATTTGGTGCCACATGACATATTAATAGATAAGTTAAGTAGGCTAGGAATAGATAAAAGAGTGGTGCTATGGATCCAAGAATTTTAAAAGGTAGGAACCCAGAGAGTTAGAGTAGGTCATGAAATATCGGAAATTGGAAATATAAGTCTGTGTTACAGGGCAGCGTTCTAAATCCATTACTCTTTTATAATATACGTAAAATGACCTATGCCAGGATATTACATCAAATGTGAGGCTATTTGCAGACGACTGCATTATCTATAGAAAGATTAGAAATAATTAGATGTAGATGCTATTCAAACAGACTTGAATAACATTTACAACTGGGCGTTAAAGCATAGGATGAAAATAAATGGTTCTAAAAGTAAATCTATAACATTTTGTAAAACCTGAGAGGAAACTAGTCTTAATTACGAATTCAGTGGTGTTGTAATTCCGCAAGAACAATGTTGTAAATGCTTTTGGGGAGAGCATGTTGATAATGTTACAGGCAAAGCATGGAGGGCACTTCGCTTTATTATGAGAATCTTGAAAGGCTAGCCCCAAATCGAGGGAAATAGCATATCTAACATTAGTGCGACCGTTAATGGAATACGGAACTACGTGTTGGGATCCCTATAGAATATATCAGATAAATTCCTTGAAAGAATCCAGTATAGGGCAGCTAAATTTGTTAAAGCTAAAAGAGAAGATGGGAACGATACGATAAAAGAACTTAAAATGGGAAACTTTGGAAAACAGACGTAGGAAAACTAGAATAACATCAATACAGAGCACATCTAGGCTTGAAAGCATGGGTAGACATAACGGCTGGTTAGAAAAGCCAACGTACTATGGTAGGAACGATCATGATTTTAAAATCAAAATGTAGGGAAACAGAAAACGGATGTAGGTAAATTGTCATTTTTAAAATAGAACTATAATGATTGGAACGACTCACCTGCAGCGGTCTTTGAGGGCTGTCCTTTCTCAAGGAGATTCAAGAATAACGTAAAGAGTTGTGTATAAAGTGCAAATTAAAATTAAGGTGACATTCAACATTTAATTTTTTAAGGATATGTATTTATCTAGCCTGACGAGTTTACTTCCTTGGTTTGAATTGTAAATTATTTAAAAAATAGCGTGTGTAAGAGGGCCTTAGACTAGAAATGTTTAGTTTAAATGTAGTTCTGTTTATAAGTATGCATAAGAATGCAATTATTTGACTTATTTGAACTGTTGTATCAGTGAAGCGAGGTGAGTCAGTGAAGTTATGGTTTTACAGTGCAGTAAACAGTTCGATCAGTGATAATTTATAGCGTCAATGAAATGTGTTCTATAGTGTCAGTGAAATGTGTTACAGAGTGTCAGTGAAATGTGTGCTAAAGTGTCACTGAAATGCGTCATAGTGCCACTACAGGGAATGAGATGAGAGTAAAGTGAAAGACTATTGAAACTTATGTAGGACCTATACATAATTATGTAGGTTGTGTTGTAAAAATTAGGTGTTTTATTTATGTTTTATTATTATTGTAAGTTAAATTGTATTGTGTATTCTTATTGTATTGTGTATATAATATTGTATATGTGTTTAAATTGTATTATGTATTGTAAATTTTATTGTGTATAGCTTATCTTTTTATTGTGTATTGTTAATATTGTATATACCACTGCCACGGGGTGCTTGCCCACTTGCAGTGTAAATAAATACATACATCATCTCGTACGTCGATCCTTTTTCAGCACATGTATCAATAATGCGATTAGATCTTCAATTTAAACTCACAGATTTACAATGTGATGTTAAATGAAAGCTAGATGTAGGACTTGACAAATGTTGAACTTCTCAAATCTTCGCCAAAAAAAAAAATAATAATAAATATCTTAAGCTTCGTTCTTTCTCTTGCTCTATTGAAGTCATGTTCGCTACAACTTAAGTTTGTGAAAAATTATTTTAAACCATGAAAATAGTAAACAACCAAATTTAGATCACGACTGACAGACAAATACCTTCGTGATCAACTACGACTGGCAGTAAGTGACATAATTGAGGTGCGTTTTTGCAAAAGTCGATAGATGCAGAAATTTTAGAAAGTGAATTACATATGGATATCGCATGTTTTCTACCTCCGGAATCGATCTATGAAATCAGATTTACTAAAACGTGATTCATACCATATGTACAGACTACCAAACCTTCCAGGTTTTTTCAAAACTCGATAGATCCTGTCACTTAGTGTAATTTCTGTAAAATCTTGATTTTTTTGCATCTATCGACTTTGCAAAAACGTGCTCCTCAATTCCTGATCTTGAAACTCTATCGCAGAGACATTCTGAAGATAGTTAATTTTAGGTTGTGATAATGTGTCCTATGTTTTCTTATTCATTTCTTTTGTTAAACGTACTAAACATTAGTTTGTAATCGTGTACTGTATAAAATTATATTTAAGTGTTTAACGTAAGGAAAATGAAAATCCGTTAATAAGTCAGACAGTTGTTTCACTTCCTTCGGGTGTCCGCTTCATTTCAGGTGCTATGCACGTTGCAGGTTACACAGTGGCTCGGCGCACGATCACACATTTTCGCCACGGCTGCAATAGAATAAGCACACAAACGGTAAATAAGAAGAGAAGAAATTTAATGGAGTGAGACGAATATGGAAACAAAGAACTAAAGTAGATAAGATATAATATTAGGCAAGGACGGATTCATAGTGGATAAATGATGAAATATAAAGATGAACGGGGAATAAGAATATCAAGAAAAAAAAACAAAGGCTTGGGATGGAGAATGTAACTGAATTTAAAAACGAGACAGCATCTTCGCTTTGTAACCTTTTCCGATTTCAACTGACAGTTAACTAATTGACAATAATATAGTGCATAATAATTAATATTGGAATACATCTTTAGTTTGTATTAACACGGGAGATTTTTTTATATACAGTTTTGTTAGTGTATCACAAACCCTTAAGCACTTTGCTTATGCTAGTGTCGCAATGGAGTTTTCCTGTTAAACTTTGAGAGGGATGAAATATCTAGTTGAATTGGCAATAGACCCAAGTGTCTTCTTAAGACTTGGGCATTTCTTTGATGTATCAAAATATATATTTTCTTTGGAAAATAATGTGCACTTTCTTCAAAAAGCGACGCAAATGTGAATATCGGCACCCAAAGAAAAGTCAGGCAGCGAAACTTCTGGTGCCCGATGAAACAGGTTTGCTATTCCTTTACTATAGGTACAGGTCTGTTTACTTGCGCGTGAGTAGTGTTAGCGGTGAAGAGAGATAGGCAGAGACCACAGAGTTTCGCATAATGACATGAAGCGTAGAATGAATATAGTAATTTGTGGTAATGTAGGGGGAGTCGGTGGGCAAATTTCGGTTTGAACTTAAAGACTGAAATATAAGAATTATAAAGCATGTCAGTAAATTACTGATTCACAAAATTGAAAATACGAGTTACATGATTCATGCATTGTTTGTAAATGTAAATGAATTATTCAACCCAGCAAATATTGTACAGATAAATGATGATAATGTTAATGCACTCACAGAAAGGGTTGAAACAGAAAGTTACCCAATGATAAAAAAATCATTGATTGCAGTGTAGCATTTACTCTAATAGAAGTTCTGAAACAATTATACAACATTCCAATGTTAAACTCGATGATTGGGGCATTACGAACTTTCATGTTCAATTACCCTGAATTTACATCTACTGTGCTAAAAATGTGTGTCTGAGTTTCTTTGTATCTTTGATGCAAGGAAAGTTTTCCTCGTGGTATAATAATACTTCATTATTACTTAGTGACAATAGACGCAGAATGAAAGAAATAATACCGTGAATTGAAGAGTTCGAACCATAGTGGGCCAAGCGCCATTTATTAAAAACAGAGAAAGTAAGAGTTGAAGGTAAGTAAATACCATATTTAATGAAGATTGAAACATCATTTAGTTTTAATGTGCATACTTTATATTACTTGTTACATGTTTCAATTGAATTATGGTAATAACTTAATTTTAACCCTTGTTTTCTACGTCTTTAATATATGGCGCTTGGCCCACTATGTTTTTCTGAACCTTCAATTCTGCTATGCTTTCATTCAAATGCAAACAGCAGATGTTACGTAATACAAATAATGTTTTTTCTCAGTGTTATAAAGTTATTTTAATGTTAATATGTAAAATAAATTGATGTATGAAACATTTTCTTATCATTATTTTGATGTCTAGTAAGTACTCTAGTGTTATTTTTTTTACGTAAAAATCCCTTTATAATGAAAACGAAATTATTGTGATTATTTTACAAGTAATTAGCAATAAACGCGAAATACATTTTCATCACGATTTTTTTAATTAATGCGAAACTCTGTGGTTTCGAGCCCATGACGTAAGTTATCGTCGACTGCAACACAAAGCAAGTAAAAAAACCTCCGGTGATGCTGTCTTAGGAACAACTACACAGTAGTTCAACGGGGCCACGACACCACTCCACATCGCCTTCTACTGTACTTAGTAGAGGGACTGTAGAACACAATGAACCTGAAACTACCTGCGTCTTCTCCCATCGGCTCTAAGTTTCGCTGCATGGTGATCATTGAAATTATGTATCCGCGTAAAATAGAGAAAAAGAAAAAGAAGAATGAGGAAGGGAAGAAAAGGAAAAGAAAGATGATGAATAAAAGTAATTTCATAATTTTGTGAAGTATGTGGCTAAGAAATTAGTAAAATTACGGCTCACCCTATGCCAAGGAAATTCTTTAAATCCTTCACGGTCGTAATAGAGTTATTACAGAACTTGGCGAGTTTTTCTGAAGTATTTAGTCACACAGAATAAAACCTATGATCATTCCGAGGTACGTGCAATATTCTGACCAATCAAAGTGTCACAGGGGACGAGAACACGAGATAAAGGGAACATAACCATATAGGAAAGAAGAAAAGAAAGAAGACAAAAGAAGCTAATTATAGCTAGTATCACGAATAAGATGAAAAACATAGGCAGCATTCCGAGCAATAAATTGTAGCTAGTCGCCATTAACCTCAGAATTGCTATTAGATCATGTCAGCGTTTCACGTTCTAGTTCAAAAATTATAAGATTAGAAACTACGAGTGCATATCGCCGCAGCAATACCCCCTTAATTCAGAAGTAGCAACGATACGATAAAAAATGTTGGTAACTCTTTGAACACTACGTGCAATACAACGAAACAGTATGGGACCGAACGTAAGACAAATTCCGACATTTGCATATAACTCTCAAACAAACACAGTGTTACAAACCATACAGTCGTAAAATGGAACCTATAATGCAGTTTTATTTTATATATTGCTCACATTAAAAGAACATTACCATGGCAAGCGTGTAATATACTGCCACTTATGTGTACTGGGGACTACGATAAACCCGCCACTGTTCGCTGGAAACTCTTCGAAATTCGTCGACTGTATTAATGAAATTCTTTTTAGGCAATGTGTTCTTTGTGCTGTTAAATAAATTAGGGGAATAAAATACGAGAAGGAATAGCGTCACAGCAATCTGGAAACTTTATTTTACATTTTTATATCTCAAGTTCAGGGAACTAAAATTATATTATGTGGAAAAGATCCATTATTATTTACAATGCCAGTATTTACTAGTGCATGAAGTATTTATCTCGTTGCAAGCAATTTATCAAAAATTGTTACAGTTGTAAAATACACAAAGAATAAAAGATACTTCAAAGGTTTCAAGAAAGCATATGTTGTTTCCTTTAACTTTAATTGTCTTAAGTTGCACAATTGAAATAACTTCCATTAACGAGAATTAATAGCTCGCTATAATAATAATAATAATATGAGCCGTGCATGCCGGCTCAGTCAGCGACATCGGCTCATATCTATCATCGCCATCTAATTCAACGGCATTCCTTTCATATCCGTTAAAATCGTAGCAAAGCACAGGTACATAGGTAAGGGGGAGAGGTAAACATAAGCTAAATTTTAAGTTATAGTTACTCGGAAGTTCGACAACAAAGGAGGATACTACTTGGAAGGAAGAAGCGAGTTGGTCACTTTGAATGTTCCGGATTAGGAACAAAATAATGAGCTATCGTAGCTTGAGATCGTCTTGTGGCAATGTACAGACAATTGCACCATATTAATTCATTCATTCATTCATTCATTCATTCATTCATTCATTCATTCATTCATTCATTCATTTTATTCCATAGATCTTACACAAGCAATGAAGCTTTAAGATGTGGAACAAGTCAAAAATTTTACAATATTACAATTACAATTTTTATAAATTTTTACAGTTTTACAATTTAGTAATTTTCTACAATTTTTACAATTTTGTGTTAATTTTTACAATATTTTGGCGAAATGTAGTGAGATTAGGTGAGGTCCGAGGATCTGCCAAAATATTACCCGGTATTTGCCTTTTTGGTTGGGGAAACCTCGGAAACTCCAACCAGGTAATCAAATCAGTACATGCCGAGGACTCGCCATGACCATCCGGCTTCAGTCCCACGGCTTCAGTCATAGGAACACTCCTCCTCGTTTGCCTATTTAATTTCCAAAGTATTGTAATATACCTTTGTGCGAGATCGTGCTTATTTGCTTGGTTTCCGCACAAAACCAATCCGCGGAAAGTCTAAAATTCCACATTCAGTATTCCCAACCTAACACACAAAAATTTCTCTCTTCTTACCGCTTAAAGAATGCAATTGGAAGGAATGGTGAACGGGAAAGAGTTTGGGACAGAAGAAGATATCAGATGATAGACAACATTAAGATAGTCTATCTAGATAATATTCGAAAACTAAGAGGAAGACAGAAAACAAGAAAGAGCGAAGAATGCTGGGTTTGCAGTGAAACAACTGCTCTTGGACAGAAAAACTCTGAATTAATGAATGAATGAATGAATGAATGAATGAATGAATGAATGAATGAATGAATGAATTAGCAATACTTGGCAGTATGCAGTCTTTGCATACATTGAAACAAAGTTAATGTGTTTATAGATTAAATGAGAAGAGTATATTTCATTTTGAATAGTCTGGTAATTCATCAATTGGGAACACACAGCTTATATATTTTTCGGAGGTTGAATATTTCAACGGAGCAATGATACGGACATTTAACAGAGCGATGTATTCATGCTTGCAAACTGAAATAAATGCTCCGGAATCTTCTGCTACGTTTGATTTCGATGTTCAACATTTCACAGAAACAAGACATTAATTTTAGAAAAAGCTCGTCACATTTAATGTTACACAATTATCTAAACGCTCACACGGTTTGAATCTGAGTCTCTACAGTTCCATTCGTTTGCAGTTCAGTTTGGAAATTTATATTTTAAATCGAACCACCGTAGCCTGAAATTTATACCGTCAGTTTTTAACAGGTATTTTCATCTTCTTTTAGCATAAAAATACCGTTCATTTTACTCTGTTATTCAAATCCTCAGTATTCGTATAGGTGCACAAGTACACAATGCAATATTTTCCTATATATCACAAAATATTTACTATTTACAGTGGCATAAAGACATGCATAATATTTTGGAAGTTACGATACAAGGGAAGAACTCAATATCATAACTAGATCCTGGATGTTTGGCAAAAATGCCTTTACTGGGTGGAAGAAAATCATTATTTTCAGAGATATAAATGTGATTTGGGTAACTCAGAGTGATAGGGGCCAATTTTTATTTTGCCTATTTTGTATTTTTAAGGTGTTTCTTATTAATTCAATAATAAATGCCTTTTTATTGTAATTTTAAACCAATATTTATTGTTTATTTGCAATTTTCTAATTATTAATTGTAACATAATAAGTACAAAATTTAAATATATGAAACAATGACTCACTTTACTAACAAAAGTAAATAAATGTTATTTATTTCGGTGCTTAAGGGGTTAGGTACAACTTACAGCAATAAAGTGTGTAAATATTCAACATTTTTCCTCCATTACTGTATCTTGTACAATAATGAAAATTAGAATGTGTGAAACACTGTCCTTCTGCTATATTAAAAAATATGTTTACGATTTTTAAAAAATTATTTACATTTTTTTTTCAAACTTCAGTTCACTGTGCAGTGATGAAGCGTTTCCACATAACTCTAAACCTATACAACATTATATGATGATATATTTTGTGTGTATTTATGATTGTCATATATTCTCCTACAATATGATGCAAGATCACTTCTACCTTTTGATAGATTGTCTGATAAAAAATAAATTCATTTAAAAATGGTCAAATATCAGTATTTTTCTAACACAAAATAAAAAAAAATATTTATTAAAGAACGAAAAGTTGAAAGAGCATGATATTGTAAACATGAGTTTCACCACTAAAATAAAAAGAGAGAGAACATGAAAGTTAACAAGTTTATGAGTTATGAGGGAAACGTTTATCATTGCACAGTAAACTGCCACCATTATGAATTTAAACAAATAATAATAATAATAATAATAATAATATATTTTTTTAAATCGTAAAAATATTTTTTTCATATAGCAGAAGGACAGTGTTTTACGCATACCTATTTTCATTATTGTACAAGATTCAGTAATGCAGGAAAAATCTTTGAATATTTCAAAAATTACTGCTGTAAGCTTTTACCTAACCCTCTTAATTCCGCAATAATCGTGATTTAATACATTACTATTGGCGTAACATGAATAATGATCGATAATCCATAGTTACAAAATAATGTCACGTCTTCACGATACCAACAATCAGCTTTATAATTTTAAATATTGGGCCCGTTCTCATAGAAGTTGTCACGTAGCATTTTCAATTGTTTGCTTTCATATTTTCAAATCTTACTATTACAATTTTGTGCTACACGTGCTTATTATTGCAGGATAAAGAAATATGAGTGAGGATAGTCATTATTATCAAGTGAAGAGATGCCTAAATTCATACTGAATTTGAAAAGTAAACTTAATGCTTACGTTACTGAATTCGGTGCCCATGTTTTCAACCGATGGAACAGTTTTATATAAGGTTTGAGAAAGGATAGTTGATCACGTGCATTTATAAGTTAAACGGTCAACTATGAAATAAAAAGGGAGATATGTTAAAATTTTTATTGTTATGTTACCTGTTTGACCTTTTCCCCATATTTTTTCCCTTTCATCCCCTGAATCCTAGGAGTTCTAATTCTAACTTCGGGTTGATTGTTGTGGGGGTGTGTTCATGATTATATCGACAATATATGTATTCTGAAATTCAGTTGAGGTTCAGGATATGTTTGAAATTTTCATATTGTTCTAGATTTAGGTTTTTGGTTTTTTGGCTGTTTTTGTAGTTTTTCATGTCACCCGAAACAGTCAATAAGGTAATATAACACCAAAATATAAAATTATAAAAGAAAAAAATTTTGAAAAACTAGTCAAAGTTATAAAAATGGTTGGGAAAAAAAAATTAAATTGGAACTGTCCCCAACTTTTGGGAAAAGACGGAAAATGTTAGGGCCGGATGTTCCTACGGGTACTTTGAGATAAAACGTAAGCTTGTCTTGCTCACCGGCCATCCGATTGAAAATCAGGACTGCTTAATCCGCCCCCTTGTACCCTCCATTTCACTAGGGCCGACGACTGGGCACTGCAACCGTGTACAGAGCGGAATAAGCAGACCCGATTTTGAAATGGATGAGCGAATGGGAACAGTAGACAAGCTCACAGATTGTATCGGGGGACTAGAGGATACATCCGGCCCATACCATTTTTCCAAGACTGTTCCGTTAAAAAGGGGGGAGGGCAATTGGGGCCCAAATTCAATTCCATTTCCACATAACTATTTTTGCTTTTAACTTTCGACTAGTCATTTCCGGGCCATGGTTCCTTATCTCAAATTGAACATGTGCCCTTCGCCATCATCCCCGAAAGTTTTTAACACCACTTGGGAAAAACCCCGTATAAGGTTAAAAGAGCATATTGTGCAAGAATGAACATAGTTAAAGAGTAAGCCACACATTTCATCCTGATAGACAGTCCTAGCTTTTTATATTTATAATGTATTTTCGTGTACAGTATTTTAGTTTTTTTTACACGCAAATGGGCAAGCACCGGTGGCATAATAAAATTCAATACACAATAAATTTACAATACAAAAAAATAACAATAAAAAAGAATACAAAAATATATTTTAACACAATAATAATAAAACATAAAAAAATCCATTTACATTACAACCTAAAAATTATGTATAGGCCCTACATAAGTTTAATAGTCTTTCACTTTTTTCTATTCACTACGAGTCCATGACGCATTTCACTGACACTTAGCAATTTCACTGAAAACTTAAAAAAGCACAAAAAATTTCATTGACGCTATAAATTATCACGATCGGAACTATTCACTGCACAAACCATAACTTCACTGACTCACCTGCTTCACTGATACAAAGTTCAAATAAGCAAAATTACATCATATTTGTATAGGGGAAAAATAACCACATTTGATTTTTCCCTTTAATTGTTTGTTTTACAGTGATTACTTGATGACGAAGGGGTTTCATTTTTTGATATTATTTGCGCTTTAATTTTTTAATAGGTGTACTTACAGCGCGGAATCAACAGCTGTCATAAAAGGGGTTATTCATGAGCTATAATAAAAAATTTAGAACAGATTTTTTTTTCTTCCAAAAGGGGTTTTTTAACGAACGGATACAGCTTCGAATTCAAGTTTCATAACACGAACATTTTTTCGTCTACAAACATTTGGATTTTTTGGGTCCACCAATGAACTAGTTAGCGGAGGGGGGAAGCCTTTACCCTGGGGGCTGAGAGATTTCCGAGGAAGACGAACACCACACAACTGCTGGCCAGGCGGATATCAATGAATGTTCACACCCATTACACCTTCATGACATAAATTAACTGGCGGAGACATTATTATTTTCTGTTATTGTTCTGAGTTTTTTCCCGGGAAAAAATCTTTGTAGGTTGTGTGTTTTGCCCCCCTCCCTTTACCTAATACCCAAAATTTTTTTTAGTTAAAAAATGGTTTTAAAATTCAGAATTTCAATTTCTTCTGAAGAAATGTCCTATATAAAAAGGGGTTTTTATCATTTACATATTATTATTCATTTATGTTTCGACATCATAATAGTAATAAATTTTTTCATTTTTAAAATTTTTCTTGTAACATCCCTTTTGCTTGCACAATATTCCAGAGGATTTGGGAAATGCATCCAAGTTGGGTTAAAAGGGCCATCATAGAAAAAAAGACACTTTCCCACAGATGATCTATCTATTATCTATCTATCTATCTTCATCTATCTTCATCTATCTATTTCATCTATCTATCTATCTATCTATCTATTTTTATCTTTATCATCTATCTATCTATCTATCTATCTTTTTCTATTTTCTATCTATCTATCTATCTATCTCTCCATCTATCTATCATCTATCTATCTATCTATTTCATCTTTTTCTATCTATCTATCTATCTATCTATCTATCTATCTATCTATCTATCCATCTACTATCTACCCCTTCACCTATCTACCCACCCACCACCTCCCACCTACCTACCTACCTACTACCACCTACCTACCTACTACTACCTACTATCTATCTATCTACTTCATTCATCTATCTATCTATCTATCTATCTATCTATCTATCTATCTATCTATCTATCTATCTACTATCTATCTATTTTCTATTACCACCACCACCATTATAAAATTTTTAAATTTTTAAATTTATTATTATTATTTATTTATTTATTTATTTAAATTTAATGATGCTAGCCACAAAGGCCTCAAATGTAGAGTATATTTGGGAGACTAAAAACCCTCTATAGTTTAAAAAAAAAGATTTTATACTAAAACAAAGTAAATCATAATAAATATTAAGATTTCCCCCGACATTTTATTTTTATTTTTTTTTGAAACTTTTTTTTTTGGTTGTTTTTTTGAAAGGATTTATTTCTTTTTGTTGGTAATGTTTTTAAAATTATTTTTTTATTTTGGGAAAATTCCAAAAATTTTTAACGTCAAATTAAGCAGGAGTTTTGAATCCCGTCACGAGAGCGCAGATGTTTGCGATGTTTGCCTTTTTCACCACAAGACCAGTTATTTCCCCAAATTTGTTTACCAGACCCAGTAATGTGTTTCTTTGGGGGATTAAAACCAAATCTCCGGTATGCCCTTTTGAGTACCCGTAACTGAATTCGAAACCAGTATTGTTACAAGGTAGACGTTGATTTTAAAGTGTACTACATTTTCAGTGACTAAAACAAAAAGTCGAAAACAGTTGTCAAAAAAAAGGACTAAAAATAAACATCTGGGCATCTTATTGTATTACAAAAATAATTTTATTACCCATTTTTTTAAAAATATTAGAATAATGTATTTAAACCTTAACATACCTATCCGGTAAAATTTATCTGTAAAATTTATGTTTTTTAATTGGCAAGACCACACGTACACGAGCCTGGTTTAAATAGCTAGACATTTTTTTTTGTTGTATACTTTTGAATTTGTACTATTTGCTTACTAGCTAAATAAAAATAAAAAAGAAAATTCTGTTTAAATCTGGAGTATAATTTTTTTTAAAATTTTTTTCAAGTGGGTTATTTTACGACCCTGTATCAACATCTCGTTTATTTAGCGTCTGAATGAAATGAAGGTGATAATGGCGGTGAAATCCGGTGTCCAGCCCCGATAGTTCCCCGCATTTTCCATTTTGGGGTTGAGGAAAACCCCGAAAAATTCAACCGTAACTTGCCCCGCCGGGGACGAACCCGGTGGCTGCTCTCGGAGTGACTTCCCGGGAAACCGGATTAGAAAAAACCCTTCCACCGGTGATTCCGGGTACTACCGTAGGTGAACAGGGACATACGGGGGGGATGGGGGTTGGGAGCGAACGAATTTGGGAGGACATAGAGCTAAAGGAGACGGCGGTACGATGAGGGTAGTTGTGATGGAAAAAAATGACACCAAATCATAATCCGTCGAAAAACGGGGCCCCTGTGAACTTTTGGGGAAACAAGGGGGGTGGATGAATTTGTTAGACCATTTGGCGATCGCACAATCCGGAACTTTAAGAAAGGTAAGTAAATTTAACTGTTCAAAACACTTTTAACTTTTTTTACTTGTTTACTTTGATTTATATATGTTTTAATAAATAATTTCGTGGTTTTTTGTGAGACAGAGTAACATTGGGAAAGAAAACTGAAAAACAAAAAATTTCAGCAAAAAGGCCTCTGAGATTGATCCAGCATAGTTACGAGATGAAAACCCAAACCAGTGATAAGTCGTTACTTGAAATGAAAATATTAGTGATTGTGTTGTCAGAAAAGCCAAACCTAAGGGGGTAACAGGTCCGATTTGGGAAAACTCTATGGGGGGACCAAGTTTGATAGATTTCTGAGTAGGTCTACATTTTAAAAAAAGTAGGTATTAATGTTTTTGGGAACATTAAGGGGTTGTGGGACCACTTTTCTGTCAAAAATAAAATTTTTACCATTCGATACACATTGACGGTTAATTAGTATATCGTTTTCGTAGTTTTAAAATTACGCAAAATTTGATACGATTCTTTAAACGCTTTATGCTATTGTTCTAAAGGCCACAGTCTAGAAAAAAAATCTTGAAATTTATAAAAGTAACTTTCGAGGCAATAAAAATCATAAAAACTTATAGGGAATATTTAAAAGGGAATTGAGTTAATTTGATTAAAATTGAGTCTTTCTGAAACTAAAGAAACGTGTGTAATAATTTTAATTTCAATTTTCCTTGTTTAAACCGCTTATATTTATTATTACAGAGGGAAAAGGACGGGTTTTTGAAGAGACAGTTCAAATACTGACCCCTTTTTAAAAATGATCACAATCCTGTCTGGTGAAGAATTTAAAAAATTATTTTGGGCAGAAAATTAACCCATTGATACCACACGCTTTTTTTCCATTCTAATTTCCCTTAATATATTTTACGTTAAACTAAACCGATTAGAATAATAATAATAACAAACCTGTTTGTGAATAAAAAGAGGTTTTCCCGGAAAATTATAAATGTTTACACTAGCTACGAAAAATTTTATTCGGTTAGTTTTTAGTTAATTTTAATGTTAAATTTGATCAATGACATAAAACTCATACGCCTTTCCAATATACTATGAATTTCAAAACAGAAAAAAATTATAGCTAACATAGTATTCAAGAAAAACAAGAAAAAGAAGAACCGAAGAAAGAGAGAGAGAGACAGAGAGGTAAAAAAAGGGGAAAATAACAACAAAATTACACATTTATTTCAAAAGATACGGGCCCCACGGACCCCAACCACTATCTGATTGATTAAAGGAATGCTCAGGGGAAAAATGTATGCTGCGCCCCAGCACATATACAACCTGCGCGGCATCAATCGGGGGAACCGAGGTTCCGATTGAGAGGGACAAACAACCGCCCGGGGAAAACCTAATCATAAGCAGCACTAAACCCGGGGGTTTCCTGGTTTCGCGGTCAGAAATCCCCTTATTCCACAGGTGTGGATAGGTTTTTTTTAAAATAATAAAAAAAAAAAAAAAAAACCCTTTATTAACTGGATTACAATGTAAACTACATCTTCCTGTGTCCAAAGTGTTTTTAAAACCCATCTTCTTCCTCCATTTTTTCTTGCCTCCAGTTCCTTCTTCCAAGCCCTCTCCTTCATTCCACTTTTATCGTGCACCAGGTTTTCCTTGGCTTCCTCTTTTCCCCTCTCCTGGCGGAATCCTTCCAAAATCTGTCTGGGCAATCTTGTTTCTGGCATTCTACGTACGGGGCCCAAACCCTTCAATTTTGAAACAACGAAATCTAACAAGTACTATTAACTTTATTTTTTATCCAATGGTTGTGTTTTTTAATAATAATAATAATAATAATAATAATAATAATAATAATAATAATATTTCATGAAGCACTGCACAAAGATGCAATGAGAAAAGAGATTATGTGAACCTTTCCCAAGTAGATTTGCCACTAGAAAAATGTAGAAAACCTTCCCCATATAATTTCACATGATTTATGGATACCTCAAAAATAATAAATAATGATAATATTTTCCAATAAAGATATCAATTTATTTGATAATGTAAATTTCCCCATGACTGAGATCATAGAAAATTTTGAAGCGAGGTCTGATGGGACGTTTTCCCGAGCGCCGAGTTCATAGCATAACCGATAGGTAGCCCACATGCATGGAAAAATTGTCACGAGGATAAATCCTCGAACGGTTAAGCGAACGTTAGACATTTGTTCTGTTACAGTGATAAATGTATAGTAAATCAAGATGTTTACCATTTCAAAACTTTCAGTGTTTAACTAACCTTCCATAGTACAAACAAAACTTGCTTTAAAATTTAATATAAATTTTAGGTAAATTTTTTTTTTTTTTTTTTTCAACAGAGTGATTTTTTTTCCACATCGATAGATGTTATTAGTAAATGAAATTTTTATAAACGGAGAACACAATCCCATAATCAAAGAAATGTATCAAGTTTTTAGTAATAAAAAAAAAAAAAATAATAATAATAATAATCTCTAATAAAGTGTATCAATTTTGCGTCTGTTACAGTTTGGGAGCATGATTATTCGTTTTATTATATTTTCGGACTTTTCTCTGTACTAATATTGTTATTAATTTATGTATATAATAATATTTTAAAACGTTTACATTGTTGCAGTTTTAGGCGGAACATTTTGTATGGGCCTATCATATTATATAGTGGAAAACAAATATTTAATAATTATTAATTAAATAATAACTGTATATCAAAATTTTTTATACTATTTTATTTATAATTTAGTTTTTGTTTTGGTACGTTCCATTGAATGTCCATTAAACGTTTGTCATAAGGGAGAAAATAAAGCTTATTTTTTCCTGTGAGCAAAAAAAAACTATGTGTGTCTTTCTGTCGCCCCCACAAGATAAGACTTTTCGGTGAGAACCTTTCACTGGCTTCTATTTATTACGAGCGTATACGACCAAACGTATCTCATCGAGGGGCACACTCGACCGAGTTCGGAGGATTTAACTCCCAAAGCAGCACTTGATTTGAAGACTAAAGATTCGATGCCCGCCTTGTCTTTTTGTAAATAATTTTTGAATTTTTGAATAAAAGAAAAGAATATGAATGAAGTTGCTTTTTTACATTTTCCTTGTTACTGCCCACCTTTGTTGACTGCGAAACTTTCCTGTGGCTCGCAGTAGGGGTAGTGTTACGAAGGATATTGCTGCAACAATGAAGGGGTTTTCGGGCTCGTGAAAAATATATAACTACGGCTCTAATCAAGGCGGCAGCGACAATTTTTAAAAATGGGGGCCTTCATAATGCATCAACAAAAAGGTCAACTTTTAAAGCAGATTTACATTTTTTTGGCATATTGATACTGCGATGGGGACGCGGTGTTGTATCGAGAGTATATCGATTTTTTTTTTCCATCGATAGTGGGGTTAATTAGTTTATCAAAGCTCTCTGTTCCCCCTTCGCCCAACTTCCCCCATGCAATCAGTTCAGATATTTTCGGTTTTTCTTGCCAAAAAAGGGAATAAATTTTTCGGATTTCCCAATTTCTTCCACTTGTGTTGTTATACTAGAAGACCCAACAAATAAAATCAACTTTTCCCCTAGAAAACCAATAAAAATTGTCTCTGTCTTTTATATCCCAAACTTTTCCCCGATTCTCTTTGTCATATTACCTTTGATATCTGTATCTTTCCTCCTTTAACTGTGATGTTTTTTCGTTAACCATACTTCCAGCTGTATATATGTATTTCACTATCATGCATTCCAATTCATTTATTAAATCTGTTATTTTCTCCTTTTTTTTTCTTTTCCCGCAGACAGTCTTTTGTCCATTAGGACTCTTCGTCAATGACTATGTCCCATCGTCAATAAAACGTTCTCCCGGGAAAGACCGCGTCTCGTCAATGACGAGTCTCATCGTCAAAAAAGCCTTCGTCAAAAACTGTCACTTTTTCAATGACTCCGCCTATTCATCAATGACTCCTCCTATCATTGAATCCGCCCTTTGTCAATGACTTCTCCTCTCGAATGATTTTAACACTTTGTCAATGACTGCGCCCCCTTTGTCAATGTTCCCCCCCTTCAATGACTTTGCTTCGTAATGATTTTAACCTTTACCAATCACTGGCCCCCTTTTTCCCCTGGCTTCGCACTTCGTCAAGATTTCAACTTTGTCAAGACGCGCCCCCTTTGTCCCTTTTTGTCAAAAAATGTCCCCCTTTCTCAATGGTCGCCTATTCGTAATGACCCCCGTCATAGACTCGGCTTCGTCAATGACTGCGCCTATTCGTCAAAGACCATGTCATTGACCCCCTTCGTCAATGATGCCCATTCGTCAAGACTCTCCTCGTCATTGACTCCTTGTTAATGACTCCCCCTCTTCGTCAATGCTTCAACTTTGTCAAAGACTATGCTCTTTTGTCAAGACCCGCCTCTTCGCAATGACTTTCCCCTCTTCGCAATGATTTTTCCCCCCTTTGTCAATGATTCCCTTGTCAATGACTGCCCTTCGTCAATGATTTCAATTTTTTCAATGACTGTCCCCCTTCGTCAATATCCTCCCCCTTCGTCTTTTGACCCCCCTCTTCGCAAGATTTCGCCCCCGTCAATGATTTCAACTCTTTTAATGACTTGCCCCCTTCGTCAATGACTCCGCCTTTTGGTCAATGACTTGTCTGTCTGTCAATTTTTGTTCTAATCACATTTTTTCCCTTCTGCTCTAAATCATTCCGTTTTTTATCAATATCTTCTCTCAATCATTTCGATCTTTTAAATTTTATCCTTTTTTCCCTTTAATATTTTAAGGGAATATAATCACTATTGTGCTTCAATTATTGGGAGATCTGGTAATTAGTTTTTTTTTCACAAAAACTAAATATTTGTTAACTAATTCGTCTCCCTCTTTTGTATAATTAAATATGAGATGATTATTGCTTCCTATATTCACTTCCATACCATATTTTTATTTGTTTTTTCAGTAGTAAGCCATTGCCTCCGTTAAGTCCGACAGCAAATCTAATAGGATGCCTTTATTTTCATTGCTTTAAGACACTGCATTCTATTACACAAGAAAGGTGACATTTTGCCCCTTTTAACTCCAATGGAAGTGCTGGAAATAATCACATTTGTGAAAAAAACCCAACAACTTTTATAAAAAAACCTGGTTAAATTTTCTGTTTTTGGAAGGTGAAGGCCGGGTAGCTATGATTTGACTTTGGGGCCCTCGGGATATTCAACACAGTTTTGTTTAACAGGAAGAAAAATAAAAGCTTGTTGCTTTTGAAAGCCTCATAACAACGGACCGATCTGCCACATGGAGGGGCCCTAGGGTTAAATGATGTACCGTAAAATTCGAATCCACCCGGTATAAAAATCTGTTATATGTTAAGACCGACTTCAGCAAACAACCACAAAACAGTAAAAACAGTTCGATATCAGATGTGACGCTAAACCCAGCGTTATATAAACGAAGCCCAAAGACTGACCCGTTATGTGAGGAGGCCCATGTTTTCCCCCTTTCCCCTTTTTGGGAAACCGAACCTTCGTTCACTGTAACTCGTTTTTTAAATTTTTTAAAAATGTACAAAAAAAAGAGAGCTTTTCCCAACAGGCATTTGGGCCCGGGGGGGAAGTAGGGGGGAAAGAGCGAAAATCCAGCTTGCGTGGGTGGAAAAATGGCATTTAATGCCTGTTGTAGGTTAATATGGAATTTCACAATAAAGGGTTTCTATCATAATTACAAGTGAGCAGGACTTTGCTTTACAGAAACAAAATTAATTACGGAATAAATTATTGAAAAAAAATCAAGGGGTTTTTTTTTTTTCTTAATTTAAATAATGAAAAGCAGCAATGTTTTTTTTTAATTATTACAGTTTGAGTAAAATAATTGTAATTGTAATTTAATAGTACTGTATCATTTTGTAGTTATTTAAAAGGATGTTGAGATGGAGCCTAGGGTCACTAAGTAACTATACAACAGGAAAAAATTCTTGTTACCTTGGATGTACTATAGCAGGGGGTTTTCAACATTTTTTCGATTGTGAGCACCGCCCATTTGTAAATACTATAAACCCCGCGCTCTTATTCCGACAGCCAATCACGTTGCAGGTAATACATTTAAAGTGTGCGTCTTATCATCGCTGCTGATAAGTTATGCATTTCCAAGGTTCGATAAATATAATATAATTCCCCGCCATTTTGATTTTTTTTGTGGGTTCGGAAAGCAAGGGGACGTTATTTTCCGCCAATTATTTGCTGAATTTAAAGTGCGTTTGATTTATTATCATAGGAGCTACAAATGATAATGTTTAATTCCCGGCAAAAGATTCCTCCCAGGTACCTCGGCAAGAAAGAACAAAAGGGCGAATGATACACCTAGACTTTATAGAGCAGGCAAAAAAAAACCCCGCACATTGTGCAGTTTTGGCGATGTGCATTTTTATATTCCCTACCTGGAGGGAGTGAATCCCCTTTGGGGGGGAACCCCGGACAGGGCTATACACCCCTGAAAATATCAGTTTTCCCAGTAACGCAGTTTGTACGGGTGCTGTTTTGGGTTCTGTGAATGAGTTATGATAAAAAAAGGGAGGAGTTCAGATAACGAAGAAGGAAATTATGAACTTAAAAAATTTTTATAATGTTTTCCCTAGCCAACAATAATTATTTTAAATGAAAGGTTTTTGACAGCCCATGTGGGGTAATAGTATTGTGAAGTTTAGATCAGATTAGAAAAGTTAATCAGAACTCTCACGGCAAACGAACTTCACATTGGCGTTTTTTTAGAGTCTGTACTAAACAGCCATCATAGAAGAGACTTGACTTTCATTTCATAAGGGGTTAAGGATGAAATTTGTAAGGAATACATTAAGGCTCTTGAGGTTGTAAGCAAATATTTGCAGGGGGAAAAATTTCTGGAAAATTATATAATGGCAATTTTCGTCTCACGTCACTTTTTATGCTAATATACTTACATTAATAAATTTTTAAACCCCAAAATAGAATATCGTCCCTTCACAAATTTTGAACTACACTTTTAATTTCTTTCAGTAACGCTTCCAACTTGTCGATACTTGCCCCAACGTTTTTTAAATAAACTATATGTGAATTTAAATTCTAAGTTAATTTATATCATTTATTAAATTAATGTGAATTTATAATGACATAGAGCAAGGAAATTTTTTTTGTAAAAAATTCACAATGTCCTACTCATGTAATTAATTGGGAGTATATTTTCTTTAACATTTTGTACCCAAAGGTCCCAATAAAAATAAGTTTGAGAACAATGAAAGAATAGGTCTATTATTTAAAATAATTATACCTACTACATAAAATTAAATATTTTTTCGTTTTTGTTGTTTCGAAATTACTGCAATATTTTTTTATTCAAATATATATAAAATTCATTTTAATAAATTATGCTTTTCAAACCACTACCCTTTTAAAGTATAACTGAGTGTTTGTTTTCGTATTGCAATTGTCAAAATGAATGATAATAACCGTGTTTTTTTTTCCTTCACTAGGGGTTTATAATGTCCAAATGCCTTTTAATCCAACCCCGAAGGCAGAATAGATTATTGAACCCCCCAGCTAAGAACTGGAAGAAACGCTTAATGATGACCGCCCGACCCGGGATCCCCCACATAATAAAACCCGGTCGATTTCGACATGCCTGTTATAGAGTCTTCACCCAAAGGGGTAAGAAAGAGGAGAAGTCACGCCGGAAATGCACAGACTGTAAGTGAGCGAGCACCATCAAATAGAATATGTTTTGATTAGGCCTATATCAATGAATAAAAAATAAAATTTTTAAAAACATTCATAAACCCGACAGAATCTTAGGCCTATTACCCGGGGCAGAAATCGGAACGCATCTATGTACATATTCGCCCCCCCCAAAAACCCTCCGGCTTCAATAGAATATTTTTCAACTAGATAAAAAAGAAATTTACATTACTTTTTTTCGAAATCTTCAACTCTTCTATTCCTTCACCCCCCGTCTCGTTCACTTACCTTTTTCCCACCAAAACTGAAACCCTCGTCATGAAACAATACAACAATACCATCCCATCGCACCTCCCCATACTCATCCTCTTTCACAATAGCCCTGCCAAACCCGGAATTCGCTACCTGCTAGCATCAGGGGCTTCGAAATAAAATTGAATTCAAACGCAAACTTACTAGGCACTTGGGCAGTAATTGATTTCTTGTAATATTTTCTTTAATCTATCCAAAATATTTCAATATCCAGTATTTCATCACTATACAATTTTGTTATTCAGGTTTAATTTGTAATTCAGTAAATATAAAATATTCTTTGTTTTTATAATAAATTATCTAGTTTTATTAGTCAGGTAATTTTTTTTACTTTGATTTTTTTATTGAAATTGTAAATTTAATAATTAAAATTTAATTGTAATTTGTAATTTTGTAAATTTAATATAATTTGAAATTTTTATTCTTCATTTTTTGGAAAAATCTCCTGGTAGAGGGGCAGAGAACCTACGCCTATCTCTACCAGGTTAAATAAATAAATATTTAAAAATACTCTTCCTACCATGAAAGATGACGTAGTGTATACAGACAGCAACACGTCAAGGTCGGGGCTAATAACATTCTGGTCGGGTTATACAATAAAAATTCCTTGAACTTAAATGTTACTCAGAATTTTAGTGATTTTCAAGGAGAAGTGCTTGTATACACGTAAATATTTTTGCAGATGTGAATTATTTAACGGACGTGATTAAGGTTTTCATAGTGGATTTTTTTTTAATAGATGGGTTGCCTGAACATAGCCAGAAATTTAAAAATTTTCCCCAGATTTGGGGGGTTTTGTATCTTCATTTTTCCCTTTAAAACAAATATTTCAGCGCTGAGGATGATTAATATCTATCAAAATTTCCCTCAAAAAGCCCATATCTTCTCTTGAATAACCTTGATTTTTCTGATTAAGTCCACATTTAATTGAAAGGAGTTATACCCCACGAAAAAATACTAGAAGGATCTAACTTCTTTTTTTTTAAATTTTAGTAGGTTATTTTACGACGTTTTATCAACATCTTAGGTTATTTATCGTCTAAATGAGAGGGTGAAAATTTCCGGTGAAATGAGTCCGAAAGTTACCCAGCATTTGCTCATATTGGGTTGAGGGAAAACCCCCTGAAAAAACCCCAATAGGAAATTCCCGACCAATCGAACCCAGACCACCTGTTTTCGCGTTCAGACACGCTAAACCGTTACCCACAGATTGGGGCCTTGCTTCTAATGGATGGATAGCAACCCATTTTTTCCGCCGCGACAAAGTTTTTAAGAAAAAGACGTCAGCAGCGTTCGTGCTCGCGAGCACTTTTAACTCGCACGACAAGAGCAACAAAAATCATTAAAAAAAGCGCGCAGGTTGAGAATGCCTGACATAGTGTAACCTATTTACAAGAGAGAGGCACGCTTTCAAAGTCCACAATAATGCGAAAGAAACTTTGCTTCTTCAGAAAGGACAAAAAAGATACCAATTTTATCAAGCACAAAATAGGGTTAAAAACAGCAAATAGAAGATGCAACCCTTTTTTATTTAGAATCATTATAAATTAAAGACACCACGACATTAACGTAATATTACGAATTATTTTATAAATTATGAAAATATAAAAGAAGATATAAAAAATAAAAAAGTTTTTTTAAAAACTCGAAGTCCAAAATTTTAAAAAATATTTTAATTTAAAATTGTGAAATTTTAAAATACAAGTAACTGAAACCATTGTAACATGAGTTTTATGTATTTAATACTAAATAGAACATAATTAGTTTTACAATGTAGACTTATTAATTTAAAAAACCAAAATTTTCCAAAATAAAAAACATAAAAATGTGAGTCATTACTTTTTTTATAACACTAATTTGATTTTATATAAGAAAAACAAAATTTATCTGTAAGATATCGTAGAAAATTGTATCTGATGATTTAAAGGGAAAAGTTTATACATTATTTAATATTTAAATTTATTAGCAAATGTTAAAATTAAATTGGAAAATTCTTACTTACTTACTGGGTTTTGG